>OX155956.1:16995701-17301448 GCA_944548615.1 Micropterix aruncella
TATATATATATATATATATATATATATATATATATATATATATATATATATATATATATATATATATATATATATATATATATATATGTATATATATATATATATATATATATATATATATATATATATATATATATATATATATATATATATATATATATATATATATATATATATATATATATATATATATATATATATATATATATATATATATATATATATATATATATATATATATATATATATATATATATATATATATATATATATATATATATATATATATATATATATATATATATATATATATATATATATATATATATATATATATATATATATATATATATATATATATATATATATATATATATATATATATATATATATATATATATATATATATATATATATATATATATATATATATATATATATATATATATATATATATATATATATATATATATATATATATATATATATATATATATATATATATATATATATATATATATATATATATATATATATATATATATATATATATATATATATATATATATATATATATATATATATATATATATATATATATATATATATATATATATATATATATATATATATATATATATATATATATATATATATATATATATATATATATATATATATATATATATATATATATATATATATATATATATATATATATATATATATATATATATATATATATATATATATATATATATATATATATATATATATATATATATATATATATATATATCTCATATATAAAGAGAGAAGATCCGATTCATTCATTCATTCATTGACTGACTCATCAACGCCCAGCCCAAACTCTTAGACCTAGAAAGCTGAAATTTTTAACATAGGTTCCTTTTAGGACGCAAACGCTCACTAAGGGCGGATTTTTCGAAATTCAACCCCTAAAGGGGTGAAAAGGGGTTTCACAGTTTGTATGGAAAACCTATATAGAAGTACTTTTTAATTCGAAACTTTGAAAGACTACTCTAATAAACAAATAAGGAAACAGGTGTTTCATGTTTTTTCAAAATTCTACCCTTAAAGGGGAAAAACGAGGGTTTAAAATTTGTATGGACAAACGATTTTAGATGGACTTTTTATTTCGAAAGTTTGTAAGATTACTCTAATAAATAAATAAGGAAACACGTGTTTCATATTTTTTCAAAATTCAACCCCTAAAGTGGTGAAAAGGGGTTTCGAAATTTTTATAGAGAGACGATATAAATGTACTTTTTAATTCGAAACTTTGTAAGATTACTCTAATAAACAAATAAGAAAACAGGTGTTTCATGTTTTTTCAAAATTCAACCCCTAAAGGGGTGAAACGGGGTTTCAAAATTTGTATGAATGAACAATATTAGATGTGCTTTTTATTTCGAAACTTTGTGTGATTACTCTAATAAATAAATAAAGTAACACGTGTATCATATTTTTTCAAAATTCAACCCCTAAAGGGGTGAAAAGGGGTTCCAAAGTTTGTATGGAAAATCGATATAGATGTACTTTTTAAATCGAAACTTTTTAAGATTACTCTTATAAACAAATAAGCAAATAGATGTTTTATGGTTTTTCAAAATTCCGCCCCTAATACGGGGGTTTAAAGTTTGTATGGATAAACGATTTTAGATGGACTTTTTATTTCGAAAGTTTGTAAGATTACTCTAATAAATAAATAGGGAAACACGTGTTTCATATTTTTTGAAAATTCAACCCCTAAAGGGGTGAAAAAGGGTTTCCATTTTTTTATGAAGAAACGATATAGATGTACTTTTTAATTCGAGACTTTGAAAGACTACTCTAATAAACAAAAAGGGAAATAGGTGTTTCATGTTTTTTCAAAATTCTACCCTTAAAGGGGTGAAACGGGGGTTTAAAAATTGTATGGATAAACGATTTTAGTTGGACTTTTTATTTCGAAAGTTTGTATGATTACTTTAATAAATAAATAAAGAAACACGTTTTTCATATTTTTTAAAACTTCAACCCCTAAAGGGGTGAAAAAGGGTTTCGATTTTTTTTATGAACAAACGATATAGATGTACTTTTTAATTCGAAACTTTGTAAGATTACTCTAATAAGCAAATAAGAAAACAGGTGTTTCATGTTTTTTCAAAATTCAACCCCTAAAGGGGTAAAACGGGGTTTCAAAATTTGTATGAATGAGCAATATTAGATGTGCTTTTTATTTCGAAACTTTGTAAGATTACTCTTATAAATAAATAAAGTAACACGTGTATCATATTTTTTCAAAATTCAACCCCTAAAGGGGTGAAAAGGGGTTCCAAAGTTTGTATGGAAAATCGATATAGATGTACTTTTTAATTCGAAACTTTTTAAGATTACTCTTATAAACAAATAATCAAATAGGTGTTTTATGGTTTTTCAAAATTCCGCCCCTAAAGGGGTAATACGGGGGTTTAAAATTTGTATAGATAAACTATTTTAGATGGACTTTTTATTTCGAAAGTTTGTAAGATTACTCTAATAAATAAATAAGGAAACAAGTGTTTCATATTTTTTTTTAATTCAACCCCTAAAGGGGTGAAAAAGGGTTTCGATTTTTTTTATGAAGAAACGATGTAGATGTACTTTTTAGTTCGAAACTTTGTAAGATTACTCTAATAAACAAATAAGAAAACAGGTGTTTCATGTTTTTTCCAAATTCAACCACTAAAGGGGTGAAACGGGGTTTCAAAATTTGTATGAATGAACAATATTAGATGTGCTTTTTATTTCGAAACTTTGTAAGATTACTCTAATAAATAAATAAGGAAACACGTGTATCATATTTTTTCAAAATTCAGCCCCTAAAGGGGTGAAAAGGGGTTTCGATTTTTTTATGGAGAAACGATATAGATGTGCTTTTTATTTCGAAACTTTGTAAGATTACTCTAATAAATAAATAAAGTAACACGTGTATCATATTTTTTCAAAATTCAACCCCTAAAGGGGTGAAAAGGGGTTCCAAAGTTTGTATGGAAAATCGATATAGATGTACTTTTTAATTCGAAACTTTTTAAGATTACTCTTATAAACAAATAATCAAATAGGTGTTTTATGGTTTTTCAAAATTCCGCCCCTAAAGCGGTAATACGGGGGTTTAAAATTTGTATAGATAAACTATTTTAGATGGACTTTTTATTTCGAAAGTTTGTAAGATTACTCTAATAAATAAATAAGGAAACAAGTGTTTCATATTTTTTTTTAATTCAACCCCTAAAGGGGTGAAAAAGGGTTTCGATTTTTTTTATGAAGAAACGATGTAGATGTACTTTTTAGTTCGAAACTTTGTAAGATTACTCTAATAAACAAATAAGAAAACAGGTGTTTCATGTTTTTTCCAAATTCAACCACTAAAGGGGTGAAACGGGGTTTCAAAATTTGTATGAATGAACAATATTAGATGTGCTTTTTATTTCGAAACTTTGTAAGATTACTCTAATAAATAAATAAGGAAACACGTGTATCATATTTTTTCAAAATTCAGCCCCTAAAGGGGTGAAAAGGGGTTTCGATTTTTTTATGGAGAAACGATATAGATGTACTTTTTAATTCGAAACTTTGTAAGATTACTCTAATAAACAAATAAGAAAATAGTTGTTTCATGTTTTTTCAAAGTTCAACCCCTAAAGGGGTGAAATGGGGTTTCAAAATTTGTATGAATGAACAATATTAGACGTGCTTTTAATTTCGAATTCCTGTAGGAGTACTCTAATAAAAAAATAACAAAATGCGTTTTTCGTGGTTTTTCCAAAATTCAACCCCTAAAGGGGTGGAAAGGGGTTATAAAATTATTATGAAGAATCGTTATTGATGGTCTTTTTAATTCGAAACTTTGTAAGGTTACTCTATTAAACAAATAAGAAAATAGGTGTTTAATTTTTTTTTAATTCTACCCCTAAAGGGGTGAAACAGGGTTCCACACTTTGTATGAATAAACAACATTAGATGTGCTTTTCATTTCGAAAATTCGAAGGATTACTCTAATCAAAAAGTAAGAAAACACGTCTTTCGTGGTTTTTCAAAATTCAACCCCTAAACGGGTGAAAAAGGGTTATACAATTTGTATGGAGAAACGATACAGATAGACTTTTTAAATCAAAACTTTGTAATATTACTCTCATAATCAAATAAACAAATGGGTCTTTCATGGTTTTTCAAAATTTCGCCCTTAGAGGGGTAAAACGGGGTTTTAAAGTTGGTATGGATAAACGATTTTAGATGGACTTTTTATTTCGAAACTTTGTAAGGTCACTCTAATAAATAAATAAGGAAACACGTGTTTCATATTTTTTCAAAATTCCACAGCTAAAGGGGTGAAAAGGGGTTTCGAAATTTGTATGGAAAACGATATAGATATACTTTTTAATTCGAAACTTTGTAAGATTACTCGAATAAACAAATAAGCAAATATGTCTTTTGTGTTTTTTCAAAATTCAACCCCTAAAGGGGTGAAACGGGGTTTCAAAATTTGTATGAAAAAACGATATTAGATGAACTTTGTAGGATTACTTTAAAAACCATCTAAGCAAATATGTGTTTCGTATTTTTTTTTAATTTCTCTCCTAAAGGCGTAAACAGGGGTGTTTAAGTTTGTATGGAGAAACGATATTAGATGGACTTTTTATTTTGAAACTTTGTAGGATAAATCTAATAAACAAATAATTAAATACGTCTTTCGCGTTTTTTCACAATTCAACCCCTAAAGGCGTGAAAAGGGCTTTAAATTTGTATGGAGAAACGATATTAGATGGAAATTGTATACTCTAATAAACATTTAGGCAAATACGTATTTATTATTTTTTTCATTCAACCCCTAATGTGGCGAAAAGGGGTTTAAATGGTAATAAACAAATAAGAAAATGCATGTGTCATATTTTTCTAAAATCTACCACTTAGGGGGTGAGAAGGGGTAAATAACCCTAAAAATCAAAATAGAAGTCGCGCGCGACGGTTCCCGGACGTGAGAAGGCGCTAGAACCTCATTATAAATTCATCATTTGTCTCGATAACAAGCGTAGCGCAAGCACCGCGATCGTCACATCTTCACGCCTTAATTACTTAGTTGATCATCATGAAGTACATATTGACAGGAGTACCTACAGAGAAGGACGTTAGATACCTTTGTATATTACACGCAAAAACTTACCCCTTGACTGGGAAAAAGGGATCTATCTTAACCCAAATTTAACGCGTGCGAAGCCGCGGGCAACAGCTAGTATATATATATATATCGAGAGAAGAGATAGCACTTAAGTTAACCCTTGGCTAGTCATATCTTTAAAAAACAGTGTTGCGTGTAAGTGGCAGTGAAATGTCACAACAAGTCGTGGCGGAACAGCGAAAACAACGAATCTCTTTTGTATCCGAAGTGGGTCAATTGTTGCAAACTTAACTGGGCAGATCGCAACGCTCTGGACAATTATGATTGAATTAGTCGCGCGTTGCATTGAACTTCAATATTTTAAGTCAATTGAATTGGCTAAGTGTTTCGCTACATTTAATAATGAAATCGGTTATCTTCGCGATTTTCGGAATCCCTTGGTTCATTTTCGAAGTCTCCCACTCTCCTCAGAGAATAATTATCTCAAACCAAATCAGGAAAAAATAAAGGTGAAGGAAAAAACGCAAGAGATGCAGACACCCCCCCCCCCCCCCCCCCCCGCCCATTGCTCCCTTGTACACGATAAAGACCGCAGAATTGAGATTGGACTATTTTCCATACATAAACGCTAACGGCAGTGGCCTTAACCTCTAGGACAATATGTGTGGTTTTTTCTGTTGGGACAATTGCAGCGGCCATTACCGGCTCTATTTCTTCCTCTACTGCGGTAAAAGTCGCCTGTTATTGAATAACGAACCTATATATTAGTATGAGTGCACTAACACCACCTACAAACAAATTTTTGATCGTGGTGCCGATTTTCATCGCGAATTTTGCGTCAGAGGCTGGCTTCCGAAGGTTTAATGGAACACCCAAGCAACCCTAGAACAAATTGTGTTCTTTTTACAAGGAGCTGCTGGTCTAACGTAATGCCAATTCTGGAGCCTCGATTTCCAGCGACACCTCATCGATAGTGACAGGCACTGACCTTCAAAGTCCTGATATATTGGATATCGGATTGTTATCCTCTTTTCCTCCAACCATCGCCGGATTTAGATTTGACAAGGCCTTAAGCTATTTGAGCTATTGCTGCAGTATATTTAAGTATAGGTAGGTATATGACAATTGCTCACTCGGACATTTTTTGGGGCCCCCAAGAAAGTGGGAGCCCTAAGCTATAGCTTGTGTAGCTTATACGTAAATCCTGCACTGCCTTCAACATATCGTCCCGGACACAACTTACCTTGGTTAAATCTCCACATTTTCCCATAAAATTGCATAATTTATTATCTCTAATAACCGTTCGATCTATCCCGAAATGTCTCCCATATAATGAAAATCCAAACTTCACATAAACAACTTCCAAAGCTTGAACGTCTCCAGGCAGTGGCGAATTTGCAGTCTTGGCCGCCCTAGGCCCCATGCCATGTATCAGGTACCAGCCGCCCCTTTCTCAGAACCCATCATATAGACTACTTAATGAATATAACTTTTTGCCAACTTTTATCGAAATTGATTCAACATCAGTTAAGTATATTAGCTGCTAGTTTGTATTTTTTCGAGATTTCATGGATAATTGCACATTTAAATAAAACATTTCAAAAGGTGTTAGGTTTTATTTATTTAAATAACTAAAGGTTATTCTCATACAAGATATAATAAGTATTTTACAATGTGTTACAAAACTCGTCTGCACTTAAGAGCAGCAAAATCATTAATTAAATCTTCACAATCCAATTTCCTTAAAAAATTACCTTCTATGTTAAGCAAAGCAAGATCGTTTAACCTTTGCTCCGACATTGTTGTGCGTAAATAATTTTTAACTCGTCGCAAACAAGAAAACGATCGTTCTCCAGAACAGTTACTGGCGGGAGTAGGCCTACACACACACATACGTAGAGCAATATCTACGTTTGGGTAAATGGTTTGAAGACCTTCAGTTAGTAACCATATCAACAAACTGACAGCACTTACAGCACTGTTCAGGTCATCATTTTTTATTCCGCAGTGAGCGCGAAAATGGAGGCATTCTTCTGAAAAATTGTCTTATAAGTCAGTAGAATAAACCATTTGCAAGGCTTTTTCTTCGACTTCTAACGCGCTTAGTTTCGTCAGGTTAGTAATAAAATTAATATTATTCTTAAATCACTTATATGTACAAAATAACTTATAGGTACGTACATTTTATATGTACGCAATATACGTGAGCCTTTAGATATTTAGGTAGGTACTTTGAGTTATTTCTTGTTATCATGAGTGATTTTTTTGCCAATTTTGCTAAGATTGGCCGCCCCTAATGTCTGGCCGCCCTAGGCCCGGGCCTACTGGGCCTTAGGGCAAATCCGCCACTGTCTCCAGGGTGAGTTTTAATTAACCGGCATCCTTGAAAGCGGTGAATCAGTGCGAGCAGGTAAACAACTTTGACACAAAAAAAGGTGGGGTAGGGTAAATACTTTTTTTCCTTAATTGACAAAAAACTGAAAAATAGTATAAAAAGCGGTGAGCACGATGCACTATCTAGCGCTATGTAAAATATCCCTAATATTGTTTATTGTGATATCCATTAGTGATTACCAACCTATAGATGGCGCAGGACGCTCGAACGCTTGTCAAACTTTTATTTAACAGTCAAGTTCTTCAAATTTTAAATACATAAAAAAAAAAACAAACAATAAAAAAAACATTTTATTTTAATTTTTTATTTTTTCCATTTTTTTAAATCAAAGGTTGCTTAGTTGCTTGTACTGACACACCCTCTTGAAGGATAACGGATAATAAAAACTCACCTGTATACAATTTAATCACCTATAATAGTATAAAACTGTCCTGTACAAATACATACTGTCTTATACACCTCTATACTATAAAACGGTCCAATCCATGTACCTACTTACAAATATTGTTATGCCCCAAAAGCAGTGGCGGCGCTAGGCGTCGGCGACGTCGGCGACCGCCGACGGCCTCGCACCTGAGGGGGCCTCGCAAAAGTTTTAAAAATTATTTAAAATTTATTTATTTATTCTTATTTATTTTCATATACTTGCGTGAGTAAAGTGAGTGAGTAGTACTTTAGGGGTATTATCCATAGTCCTCTGGCAACACTATGAAAGTTCGCGCGCGAGTCTCGGGACGGGGAATCCCCGTGTCGTATAAATATTTGTAATTCATTCTTCTGTGAGCGTAACTAACGTAAACAATCATTCATTCTGTGAATAGAACTAGACTCGCATCCACAAAGTTTCTTTTTATTGTGTTGTAAAGTCATTATCATTACCCCGGTGGCGTTCTAGTGGATAAAAGTGTTAATTTAGATTGTGATTTATTTCATATTTCTAAGGTAAGTCAAATAACGACTTTAACGAAATGATTTTATCGAAATCGATAGGTATATATCTATTATAAGCCGTAAACAAATACAATGTATTTCTCTGTACAAAACTGAAATAAAAAAGTAGACAGTTACCTTGTTTTAAACCTGTATAGTGTTTTTTTCACACCGGAGAACATAGAAAATTTTCACTTTTCGAGTATGTTTTTTTTGTAGGCGTCCAAATTCTTAATAGGTAACTATATTATTTTCACCGAGTTCTCTATTCCATACGTCTCGTGCGGTATTCTTTCAATACAAAATAATCTAGGTTCAATAAATTATATCAATTTTCCATAAAAAGTGTTGTCGTATCTATAGGGTTGTTTATCATGGGGGGCTTGGGCATCTGCTACAAAAAATTACAGATCGGCAGATCTCGTTTCGTATTATTTAACTCTGAAGCTACTGAGCCTATTTTGAAAGCATCTAATAAAATATTTTTTCTAATATTACATGACCCAGCCCCCGCTCTACAGATGCCTATGAGAAAAGGACCTTGCTAATAGTATAGAGAAAATTGTTTTACAATTAGTAGCAATTATATATTTAACAAAATACACTTCTTAGCCTAATAAATTAGTGACTATAGAAAATAAAATATTCTGGATGATTATTGATGATCACACCTACTTCTTATAATCAGTATACATTGAGTTCAAGTTTAGTTTAAGTACTGTACTTACCAAACTTTAATAAAAAATATTTTCAGGTCATCATGACTGGAGGACCCACTAGAGACAGAGATGTAGGGAGGATATGGGAATCCGGTGCATCAAAAAGAAAAAGAAAAGCTGAAACGGTTATATCCAACCAAGCTCTGAGTTCCAGTATGATGAAATTTCTTAAGAAACCTTCAAGGACTACCTACAAGTGTCACAGCTTCAGAGTCAGAGTCATCTGATGAAACTTTAGTTTCTGAACCAGCTTCAGAGTCAAATAAATCTTTTACTCAAATTTCTGATACAGCTTCTTTACCATCAACATCGGGCGAATCTGCTGTGATCCAAATGTCTAAACCCAATGAAGAGTTAGAAATTGAGAGGATGTGTGACTCGGGAAATCAATAAAGAGCAAGCAGTTAATTTAAAAGAGTCATTTATAGACTTAGATCCGGGGAAGTGAGTATTTCCAGTTAATGATTTGCAGCGTCATGACTTAATTCAAAACGGACCCAATCATCAAGATCTAGAGAAATCTGATGAAAGTTACCCAAAAGACGCAAATAAAAGACATTTTTCTAAATTTCATTTTACTCGAAAATTAAGTAACGGCGAAACGCAACATCGCAGATGGTTAGTTTACTCCATATTTCAAGATAAAGTTTATTGCTTTCCATGTAGACTTTTTTCACTTTTGCAGACACAGATGGTAAAAGAAGGATGTTGTGACTGGAAAGATTTGAGTCGGATATTGCAAAGACATGAACAAAGTCAAGGACACATGGAGTGCATGATTAAATGGATGGAATTCTATAAAGGAATCAAACAGGGAAAAACAATAGATAAGGATAACGAAAGATTGATTAGGGAATCGCAAAAGTATTGGCATAATTTGTTTGAAAGAATGATTGACATAATAAACTATTTAGCCTCACACAATCTGGCATTTAGAGCTCATCGAGAATCTCTTAAATTGAACGATAGCAGCAACAGTGGTAATTTTATTGATTTATTTAAGTTGTTATCCAAATATGATCTGACACTACGGGAGCACATGCAACGTATTAATGAAAAGCAACTTACTCAACATTATCTGAGCCACGACGTCCAAAATGAATTAATTGCATTAATGTCTAAATCAGTTATTGACGAAATTATACACAGAGTTAAACAAGCAAAATACTACGCCTTCTTGCTCGATTGTACCAGGGATGTCAGCCGTGTTGAACAAATGTCAATAATATTAAGATTTTGCAATTCCTCAACTGGAGCAATAGAGGAACATTTTGTTGGGTTTATTGCCGTCGCAGAAACAACAGGAGAGTATTTAACTAATTCACTATTACAAGAACTGGAAAGAAATGGTCTAGATATCCCAAACTGTCGAGGACAGGGATATGATAACGGCGCCAATATGGTGGGTATTAATTAAGGTGTCAGAACAAGAATACTCAATATAAATCCAAGAGCATTCTTCGCGCCGTGCGGATGCCACAGTTGGAATTTGCTTTTGATTGATGCAGCTAACTCTTCTACAACAGCCAAAACATTTTTCGGCTTCATCAATAAAATCTATGTGCTCTTTTCAAAGTCAAGTAAGCGTTGGGATGTTGTAAAAACTAAATTAAAATTGACATTAAAACCTCTGTCTGAAACACGATGGGAGAGTAGAATCGGAGCAGTAAAAGCAATATTTTTGCAATTTGATGATGTTATCGAATGCGTGAATGACCTGAAAAATAAAAGTGATGATTCTGAAACTCTAAGCGACTGTGAAGCAGTCTTGAACGAAATGTTAACTTTTGAGTTTATTGTTGCAATACACGTGTGGTACGAGGTTTTACTACGTGTGAACAATATAAGTAAACTATGGCAATCGATTCAAGTCAACTTGAAAGTCGCTATCGATACTTTACGTTCATTTTGTAGCTGGATTCAAGAATTCCGTAATACAGGATTTGACAATAGTGTTGCACAAGCTCGATTGTTTGTGGAGAAAAGTACTTTCGAAATTCAGTGTCAATTTAAAGAAAAAAGAACAGCCAGGAAAAAACGAATGTTCGATTATGAACATACTGATGAACCTATTCAATCTTTTGAAATGCATTACAGAGTTAACTTTTTTAACACAATGATAGATGCTATTATAGTCGACACCGAATGTCGATTTAAAGCGCTCAATGAATATTTTGAACAATTTGGTTTTATTTATGATATCAGTTATTTGAAATCGATATCAAAAGAGGACCTTCTCAAGCATTGTAATGATTTAGGTACAATACTGCGGGAAGGCGACGGCGAAAACAGTGACATACAGCCTTTCGAGCTATATGAAGAGCTACAGCTTTTAAAAGCGAATTCAATTGACTCTGTCAACGACGCGAAACAACTCATTCAGTACATTTTAGAAAATAATTTGGAAGAAATATATCCTAATGTTTACATAGCAATTAAAATCATGCTAACAGTTCCCTTCGGTACAGCTTCCGCTGAGAGAAGCTTCTCAAAGTTAAAATTGATTAAGACCTACTTGAGAAGCACGATGACCCAAGAGAGACTATCTGCGTTATCAATTCTATCAATTGAAGCTGAAATAGCGGCTAGTATTAGTTATGACATAATCCTGAAAAAGTTCAGTGAGGCCAAAAGCCGAAAAGTTCGTCTATTTTAATTTCTATTTGTGTAATTTTTACCATCATTTGATTAGCAATAAAACTCGTTTACTCATACATTAGTTTCACTATAATTCGGCTCATGTAATCTAACGTTATCTTTTTGACTGGGAAATAAAAAAGGCCTCGCGAACCTAATTTCGCCGACGTCCAAGTGTGGTCTAGCGCCGCCACTGCCCAAAAGGTATATCCTACGTCATTTAAATAGTTTATAGCAGTATTAAAATAGTATTTTGGTTGTATTTTAGTTGTTATTTTATGTTGCATAAAACGTGCCGTCATCTGTCTGTTCTTACTAACTGTAGATTCCCTCTAGTCAACAAGTCTTGCACAAATACATCAATCCCAACCCTTGTGCTACGAAGAAAAGAATACGACCACTGATGACGCCCTCATGAGCTTTACCGTGGCTTTACCATACAATTACTGGAAAATGAAGAAAAACTTCCATAGACTTACCACAGACTTACTTCCATATTGGCAAAAGTCGTCAGTTGGTCGCCAGCAATCGTGCAGCAATCAAGCTGCGCAGAGCTGCCAGTGCCACTAAAAAAAAAGGAACAGAAGAAGAAGAGCAGCTGTCAAAATTCAAGATTTGGTTTGTGTGTGTGTGTGCGCGCTGTCAGTGTCGCTGTCGGGTTTGCCGCGTTTTTGCCAGTTTTTGAGCGTGTAGCTTCTGCTTCTTTGTTTTTAATCGTTGACTATTGAAGTAATTCGATCATACCACTTCGAGATATCGCCATGGATATTACGGAAGACACCGAGGACGCGGGAAACATTCAGTTAAATCAGAATAGCAAAACCATTTTCGATAGGGATAGTAGCCCAGCTAGGAAGAAATTTCGGCAAATGTCGGTACCCGAAGAACCTACATTGACCTGCAGAACCCCCACGAAAAAACGTGATAATATACGGGACATGGATTCGCCTTCAAAGAGGAGAAAACTGCTGACTCCTACGAAGCCCGCTGCCACTTCCCGAAGATTGAATTTTATAGCCGCTTGCCAACAAGTGTCCAGCAGAGAATATCACAATTGTGTAAAAAGATTCGGTGTATCGACGGAATTAAAACCGAGCAGTGAGAAGGTAAGATTGGTACTTAGTTTACCTATTAGTTTTTTTATTTAATGACATGATATGATATTATGGCAGCTTCTTCGCACGCACCACTGAGGCCATTGGAATTATTGAAGTAAAGGAACCTTTCTCAAAAATCTCAAAAATACTTCGGACGCGTGAAATTTCAAGACAAAAAAAACAAATTTACATACAAAAAACAAAAAAGTTTTTTGAACTCAGTTTTTAGGATTGTTTTTAAAAAAAAAACCTATCTAACCTACCGAAATGTATGGGTTTGACGCTTATTCGAATGCCTATATCTCGTTTATTTATTGATACCAAATAAAGATGCCGATGATGCCGACGGTGGGGGCCTTAAGCTATAGCTTGTGTAGCTTATACATAAATCCTGCACACCTGCAATCCTGCAAATCCTGCAATCCTACATCCTGCATACGCTTCTTTGAATGCCTATATCTCGCTTATTTATTGAGGCCGAATAAAGATAATTGCAAATTCGGAATCAGCGTGGTCAATATAGTCGGGTGATGTTAAAAAATCAACAATGTAGAACAGGTTCCTATAATGCAATAATACCAGGCCATTTTGTGATTTCATGGGGCCTCCGTCGGCCTTGCTAGGTGGGTAGGTAGGTAGCTACTGGCTAACAAAAACAAGAGCGGATTTTCACTGTAAAAATAGCCTACTCAACGGATGATGACCACTACCTATGTGGCACAAAGAACAGCCTAAAAGTACTGTTCCACCAACATCGTTATCATTCCCAGCGCCACTTCTTCGCGCTGGTACATAGGATACATTATCCATGCCTACTTCTCAACACTTTTTGATATCACGAATGAACGCTCTTTGCATCCATTTCCTTAGGGTAGCCAACATCAGATTTAGCGGCCTCGTATATTTACATTTACAATTCGTACAACGTAATGACATGACGGCCTGTGGCCACTGCGGGCGGCATCACCTTTACAATACAAAGCTAAAGCACAGTATACAGGCAGTAGCTTCTGTTAGAACAAAATTGAAATCGAAGTGAGCAACGACACGAGTCCTAAGGGCTACCACAAATCATTAATACGACACAGCCATATGGCCGCCACTCTGCCGATGCAGATATTCAAACATTCGAGAAATTTGGCAACGCCCACCCGCGCTTAATGCCAAGTACAGGCATTTGCCGTAACGTATCCCTTTTTTTAATTCCCTCCTATCCCTATCCTATCCTATTCCCACATCGCCTTGCCACTCGATTTAACCTATTTTCACTATGGTCATACTATCAAAAAAATGTTATAAACTATGATTAAATTAAAAATAAAATCCAAACGGAACTGCCATGGAATTCACCGACCAAAGACGGGCCCCATCATAAAACTATTTTTTTTTACACTTCTGGGGGTGAGTGGTGGATTGCGGACTAATGACCGGCTAAGGTAAGTTTAGGACAGCTGTCTTGCAACATGTGAGCATACACCTTACCACCCATTCACTCCCCCTTCGAAGCCATAGAATTTGAGATGCGGAAATTGCAGTTTTAGATAATTTTTCTAGGCAGGAGTTGATTATTTTCCTGGAGAGACCAAGATCTTTAGAAAGGTGAAACAAAGCTTTAGCTGCCAGGCAAGGAGCGCCAACTTCCACAGCGTGAAGGTAAATAGTGAAGCCGTTCCGGGTGATAGCATTTGCGAGATCATGGTATTTATTTAATTTGTACTCGCATGGTCTTTTGGGATATTTGATTCCCATGGAACAGGGATACAATAAGGGAGATCTACCGAGATAAAGAGTAAAGAGTTATATCTGGACGGAGGGCTCTGCATCCGAGACTTTCAGGGAATTTATTCTGCCTAGAGACCGAATCGACCTCCAGAATCCAATCTTAAGCTTTCTCAATTATTGGAAAAGGTTTTGTAGTAAAATGTGTTTTGACTTTAGAGCCATCCCGCACAAACTGTATTGGGAGTTTGTAGGGTACTGTCAAACCCTTGTTGGCACGAGTCACTGATAGGTTAATTACCTCGCGAATAACAGCGACGACTTTGTCGTGGCGGGAAGTGTACCGTCCTTGATCGAAGGTTACCTTGCAGCCAGCTAGAATATGTCTACCTGTGCAAGGGGTATTGCTACAAAGGGGACATGAACTATCCTCGGCATAGCTCCTACGAGCGAGGTTACTGAGGTCTGGAAGTGTATGCTGAAAGGCATTTGAATAGAATTTCAGCATTAAATAGAATTTTTACATTTATCTACTGTTCCCGAACTGTTTGGTAGTTTTCCTACGAACAGTGCTTGTTGCGGCACTGCCATAAAGCCCTGCTGACACAGATTGTAGGGATGTATCTTTTGGGAAGAATTTTAAAAATCATAAGCTCGCAACTCAATGTGTCCTGCTAACGTTCCTTAATATCACTGGCCCTGTTTAGAAATTTTCATTAAGGGGGCGGTGTTTATAACAGTATAAAGTCGAAGGTTTTTAACAGCAGTTATCTACTTAATTTTTTTCTAGGTGATGCCCGTCTCTGGATGCAAACAAGAAGCTTTCAATATAGACTACAATGCCCACATGTGGTGTGAAGCTCTTGACATCTGTCAAAATAATATTATTTCCCCCAATACCTGCTTGTCACCGAATATCATGCAGAGTATATGTGAAATAATCCTGGTGAGTTGGTTAAATATATTTCTTATAATGGTGATTATTCTCTCCTCTTCTCTTTTACTTTCCTGACGACCTATCGGAAAGGAAAGTATTGTGATCGCGCTAAAAAAAAAATTTGAGATGAAGATGGGAATATATATTTTGAGACTCCCTGAGACGATTGAGACTATTTCCAGACCGATCTCTGTCTGTATGTATGTCTGTATGTCTGTATGTCTGTATGTCTGTATGTATGTATTCTTCCACGATAGCGCCCAGACGCTTAATCGGATTGAGCTGAAATTTGGTATATAAGCTTCTGTTAACCGTCGGAGGAACCCATTAGTTTTTGGAGTCCCTACGCCCTACGGTTGTGGTACCTCCCATACAAATTTGGGGTTCCCGGCGAAAAAATTGTTTCCGCGATAGCGCCCAGACGCTTAATCTGTCTAAGTTAAAATTTGGCATAGAAGCTTCTGTTAACCATCGGAAGAACCTATTAGTTTTTGGGGTACTTACGACCAACGTTTGGGGTACCTGCCATACAAATTTGGGGAACCTTGATTACATCGTTCGTTTTTTCGCACCTCCCCGGATACTAGTCAGGAAAGTCTTGGGGTGACACAACAGATTTTTTTTAAATGTCCCCATGATTTAATGGTGTAATATCATAATTTGTATGCCGATACCACGATGGTTGCAAAAATACAACATATGACATGCCGCTGCCGATCAGTGCAGGGCAGGGATTCGGGTAACCGCAAGGTTGAAAGAAAGTTTCGGGGTGGCACTCATGACCTATTTATGCTGTGTTTAATAAATTTGGATTGTGTTTTTTTTATCTCCTATAATAAATCAAGTTAACCCACCCATTTCTAATATCTGCTATTCGAATTGATCTCAGCGAGTGGCATTACCCTGAAAGACTGTCACGGTTGTTTGACATTATAAATAGTTATCGCGTGAACTTTGTAGCACCAAACGTTTCAGCGATGTTGCAATCTTCATTGTTCAGGGTAGACTGAAGTGCTGTCAATCGTGAATCGAGCATACGATCTATGCTACACTGAGCATTTTCCACAGGAGATGGAACATGTCAACAGATCGAATGAGTAATAGAGCTATATGTTGGGACGGTTTGAAGATTGTTTTTATATCGAATTTATTTAGCATTTACTTATTCGATCTATCACGCCCTTAATTGAGTTTCATCTGTATTGGATCGTGTGCTCGTCAAGGGATATTTTCCGTAACCATATTTCCTAAGGATGTCACTGATATGTTCCATCTTCTTCGGAAAATTCTCAGCGTCGCATAGATTCTGTGCTTGTTTCACCCCTGATGATTGACAGCACTTCAATGCACCCTGAACAACAGCAGTTGCAACATCGCCGAAACGTCTGCTGCTACAAACTTCATGCGATAAATTCGTTTTTATCCTATTTATAACCCTGAAAAGTATCTTTCACTTTTAGCCAATACCATAAATTGTTTCAACCGCGTGATAACACTATATGCTCCTTTTTTTTTCATTTGACAGAACGCACATGAAAATCCTAACGAGGGATACACCATCAAGTACTTATTGGAGAGATGTCGGCACATTTTAAATTTGAACGCCAATACTCACATATCCAACTCGCACATCAAAATATGCAAAACGTTCCAGCAGTTTCTTAAGGACCCGTTACCTGAAAAGAGTGACTCCTACTCGGACCGGGCCAAGTACGATAGTACCTCGGGCATTTTCAGATACTGCTTGAAGCGGATATACGAGGAAATCCAGTCCGCTGACGATTCACCGGTCGTTGATAAATTTGCCGAGCTACCGCCGAATATCGCAAGGCGCGTTCAACAGATACACTGGAAGAGAGAGAAGTTTGAAATATTAGAGACTATGGATCGGTCGGATCGGCTTGAGAGGTTGTTTTTGGTTATTGATTGCATCGTTGACTTGCTGCAAAAGGATCTGAGTATTTGGTTTCAAAGGTAATTTAGTTCATACTCATACATTTTGATCTTTATTATTCCAAAATTCATTTTGATAGAAAGCAGGTTTTAAATAAAAAATTTGGGCTGTCAGCTGTTGTCATGGTTAAATTAATGCTTAATTAAACTGTCAGCAGTCACGCTGTCTTTTTTCATCGGGAACACTTCGCCGCGAAAATGGTGCAAAATTTAAATCGTGCGAGAATTTTGGGACACCTGTTCAATCTCTCCCTGACTTTATTTATCTGTTGTAGGGTTCATAGTTTATTATACAATCTTCTTCTTCTCGAAGTGCCTCTCCATTACTGGAGGCTGGCCGTTAGCTCTGAATACTTTTGTCGGTCTTGCGCCATCCGGAAAAGCTATTCCCTACTGGTGATCCCGGTCCAGTTTTCCACCTGGGGATTCTTAGTACCCCTGACCCATTAAGGGCCGCTGGGCACTCGGAGCCATGGCTATTTTTGACTTTTCCATTGCTAACTACTAGGGATATATAGTGCAGTGGTCTCCCGTTGCCTTCTGCACCAGATATTTTAGGTCCATTTAGGACCTTAGGCCGCGAGACCTCTTCAACCGGTTGCCCAGTTAGGAATGGTTATACCGCCATTCACTCAGTCTTTTGCTATATACTTTTGCTTCCCATTATAATTAGACCGATATGCAAACGGCGATCGAGTTCATTCGGGACGCGTCCTGTGTCAACCGCAGGTTAATCTAGACTGCATAATTGCACTTTATACACTACATTTAATAATTATAATTAACATTTATTGTTGAGAAATTTTTAAAATATGCTGTCACTATGAATTTAAATTTAGTATATTAATACAATAGAATCTCATTAATCCGTACTAGTTAGTTAGTTATACTGGGCGTTCCTCCGCAAGTCGACATCCAGTGTGCCTATTTTGCGTGTAACGGGGGTAGCGCTATTCCACCCACCCCAGCTCCTCGACGAAAGCCAGCAGGGCTTTCAGGTTTCCTGCCGCCTCGCGCAGGGTGCCTGGGGTCCCAAGGTGTTTTGTCCTGTATACTTCTACCTGTTCACAATCTAGCAGAATGTGTTTTGTGGTTTCTTCCGCCTCCATGCATGCTCTGCACATAGGGCTATTCGTTCCGCCCATTTTGAAGAGGTGTTTGTTTAGTGTTTGTAATCCGTACTAATTGGGGCTCTAGATCGTCCGGATTAAAATAAAACCATTACATATTAAAAAATGAGCTAAGGTATGCTGAAAAGCTTTTATTGTCTGCTTTCATTCCTGAGCGTATTTTAAATATTGGTAATAACCAGAAATATAGTCATTTTATTCTCTATTGCACTTATTTGAAGACATCATGGTAATAGGATAATCTTTGCAATGGCAATCACAAAATTTTAACACCCACAATTTTGCATTTTTTGTGCTCTGGAAATCTGTCCGGATTAAGGTAGATCCATTTTAACGGGGTCCGGATCAGTCCTGTGCCAGATATCCGCGCCCGTGGAATATCTGCATTTTTCAAAATTTTCACATTAACAAGTACTTTGTTTTGTTTGTTTTGTTTTCTATTCTTTATAGTATAATTTCACAATGGGCGAGTTTATTATCATACGACAATCTCTTACAACCAACCCTAACAAATTCGTATGCTTCGCCGATATGCTGGATGATTGGACTTGACTTGACACCTGAACACAGGACACATTTTTGAACTTTTGAACATTTAAAACATTTTTCATATTTTTTAACTTGTTCTAAATCACATCGCTTACTCGACCCCTCAGAAGTCTATGTTTCAAATTTCAAGTCAATCGATTAAGCCGTTTAACCTGTAGGTCGTAGAGATATAGGTCGAGAGAAACATAGAGGATATAGAAACCCAAAACTGTTATAATGATAGCAAAAATGGTTCCATATTTATTTGGTATGCCACCAGCTGTTATACTTTTTATTATTATTATTTCTTATTTTTCGTTTTTTCAGATATTCTTTGGATCCCGTAAATCATATAATGAGACCGCACAAACCACTCATTGCCTTTGTCCTGTGGCAAAATCCCTTATTGACTGGATCAATTGGAATACCTTGTCAGTTAATATTCAAAACATTTGCCTCATTAGTTAGCAACAGATTTAAAAAGCAGTACATAACAACATATTCTGTAAGTATTACAAAGATTCTTAGATATCAATTTTTATGATACTGCATGGACTAAGGAGAAAAGGAGTTACCACGTTATTACCACAGTTTAACAATTACTACAGTTTTTTGGCTACTTGTGGCGCTCACTGCTGCCACTATCTTGCCGTATTCGAAATACATCTGTGTTAGGGTTGTTACTATTAGAAATAAGGAGGTCAGCCGATGATAAATAGCGAAGCGCTATGGAAGTTATCCATTTTCGGCCAAACGTATCACAAATATTCTGCGCCACAGACAGTCTCTTCTTTCCCGATTATTTGTTTGTTTCTACCTTTTATTGTGAAATTTCACAATGGTCGGGTGTATTATCATTGACAATCTCTTACAGCCAACCACTATAAAGTGTTAATATGTATATGTGACATGTGTATAAGTGTGTGTCCTATTGCATTCGATCGTCAGAATTGAAATGCAATTCTGTTAATTTTATACCGACGGAAAATGTTGACGCAGCTTGGAATCGAATCTGGAAACTTACAATGTAAGATCAGGCAACCTAGCCACTATGCCAAGGGGCCATGTCAAACATAAACTACGTCAAAATCCGACAAAAACCTATTAACAGTGGATGGATTTATTTCATTTTAGATTAATAAGGTTTTGAAATGTATTTTGGAAAAAAATATCTTGTTAGTTTCTTTTAACTACCACATCCATTTTTAAACGAATGTTTATCAAACTACTATGAAAATAAAAATGAAAGTGTGCTCTACATTGCTGTGTCAAAACATTTTATTCAATTTATTGAATTGTGTGTGTGTGGCAATAAAAAATGTAAAAGATTAAATTAAAAAGTTTCTGTTTTTTTTTTATTGCAACAGTATTTTTAAAATGCTTCATTGTATTGTACATCAGTTTCTTTACAACTAATTAAAGTATGTTAAACCTCTACTTATTTTAGATTAACTGTATTCAGAAAGTTTGCATACTGACATTTGTATGGCAAACGAAGTATGCTGTACCTCCTCCCTCGCCTCATACCGAGCCGCATGATTGCCCTGTCTTGGGCGCAAGTTGGCTTTCTGTATCCTTATAATATTGTGTAATTACTTTTGAATTTAAAACTGAAGGTAGTCGGAGTGAAGTAAATACAGTAGAACTCCAATTATCCGAATCAATTGAGAAAAATACTATTTAATATCAAAATGTATTATCAATATCGATATTAATTAAATGTAAAGGCTGCACTTTTACATATTAAGCGTACTTAGAAAGAGCAGTACATTAGTACATCATCCTCAAGGACAATAGCGCGCCTAGACAGAATCATTATTTTGCGAATCGCAGAACGTTTCTGTCCTAATTGTTTTCCGTTTTAATCTTGGATAATCAGCGATTCGGATAGTCGGAGTTCGGATAATTGCAGTGTAGTGAAATAAAAAGATTTACTAGTAAAATAAAATGTCAGTTTTAATGCTGGCAGCTTGTAGTAAAAGCATACTTTTAATAATGGTTGTAAAAAAAATAATAGTTACATATGAAAAACATATCCTATTTTCTATAAATAAAAGAATGCCACCACACTTATTATGTACAGTGTTGTTTGGGACGGAGTTCTGACTTCATGAAATCGGATACAATAATGGGAATCGCCGGAAACTACCAGTGGGACAACATCTAATGGGACATCTTTGGATGACAAAGTTGGGTCACTTATTATTCCATAATCTTTATATGCTTTCATAATAATCATCACCATTCTGCTGAATGCTTCAATTCCGTTTAATTTCTACTTTGCGTTTGACGTTTAATTCTAATTTGCCATACAAAGAAGTTCTATAAATATGATGACCAATTAACAAATATAGTGTATTTGAATCACATAAAATCACTCAAAAACAGGTTACTTCCCTCTTTACGGGCAGTAAGTATCCTACTAATTGTACTAATTGTAAACAGTTTTGATAGCGTAAAAAGTTATCTGATTTGACAAACGAAAATTAAAATGCACAGCCCTCCATAAAGCACACAAAATCGCTAAACACTTCATGAGGACTTTCATTGGTATACTATATATAGTTTTCCACATCTTAAATTCTATGGCTTCGAAGGGGGAGTGAGTGGGTGGTGAGGTGAACGCTCACTTGTAGTAAGAAATCATGTAAAATATACTATAGGAAATTTAATCATGTAATACTAGGGATAAATGAAATAAATAAATAAATAAATAAATAAAATCTGTCCTAAACCTACCACATCTTTAGTCCGGGAGTCCACCTCTCACTCCCCATAAGTGTAATAATAATATTGATATGTGTCCAATTCCGGTCGGTGAATAGCAGCTGCGTTTGTATCTATATCTGTACACTGTGCTTTTAACCTAATCTAAAGATTCTTAAATCCGACATCACAGTCCACCGTCGGTGACCTATTACGTAACTCTGATGACTACGTACGTAAATCTGATGACATTGCAACAAAATAGGTTGCCGTGAGTCTGGAAACTACTCAGAAATTCCACAAAGCTATTTATCTCTCTAAATGTATCTCCATAGAGTTAATTTAATTTCTCCTGAAATGAATGTTTTTTTGTCCATTACAGAAACTGATCAATCTAATCGCTGAAGTGACATACATGTGTGAAAAAGATTGTGAGAAGAGCTTTCCAAACACGGGAAAATTCATATATAATGTCTCTTTGGAGTTGTTCCTTGTTCTAAACGGTATAATATTATTTATTTTTCTTATTATGTAAGACAAGTCAGAATGGTGGTGATAAATATGACAGTGACAACACCCTTCTGAAAAGTGCATAAATATGACAGTGTATTGAATAGTAAAAGATAAACCATTGAGCTATTATTCAAAAAGTAGGTAAATGTCTGTTTTTTTTTAATTAGATTTCTCAATAACAATACTTGTTTAAATAAAATATTCCAGACAATATATATAACCGTTTATATAAGCGGTTTTTATATAGCAGTTTTATATAAATTTGTATATATGATAATATAGTGGACGTATGACTTATGTTCATATAGGTAGGGCAGTTAAATACCAAAAACAGTCACTGAGCGAAATAAATGAAATAAAAATGATAGAAATATTTATTGCAAACAAAAAGAAGTGTTTTCTGCAATAGGTGGACTTATTGATGTGCAATATCTTAACACCAATTCTAAATTAAGAGGTTACTATTTTAATTTATCAGTGGCAATAAATAAATAAACATAGTTTTATTAAAGATATTTATATACACTCAAAACCAATACATTCCGGGTTATTTAATAATTACCATATTAACCCTTTTTACTCGAGCGACTCCTCTACGGAGCCCGGGCAGGTTATTATGTCCACTCAAGTGGCTCCGCTATAAAGCCCGGGCAGTTATGATATTAGCCGAGAAGCTTGGTTGTTCATCCTTTGAAGCAAGTAATGGCTGGCTCTTTTTCTTTGAAAATAGTTTTTTCTCCCATTTTCAACATACACACAGAAATTAATTAAATTAAACTCTTTTTTCAGAAAAAAAACAATTACACTAATTTTTGATTATCCGAATGGGTTTCGGTCCCAATTGATTCAGTTAATTGGAGTTCTGTATCTTAATTGCATAATGGTTTATCTGGTATAAAACTAGAATTTAGAGCATAATCGATTCATATGTTCTTGCAGCTGATGAGATATTTTTGCATATTCCTGCATATTTAACTCAAAACCGCCAATCGCATATCGAATTTTGATAATGAAGAGACAAGCACTTAGACTTAGTTACGCCCAAATTATGGCTATGTATTAATCCACCGCTCTCACCCCAGAAGTGTAATAATAGTATTATGATGGGGCCCGCTCGGTGAATTCCACGGTAGCTCCGTTTGTATTATATGCATTTATCAGTCTAAACAAAACTACCAGTATGCTAAAGAATGTCCCCTGCTTAGAGTGGTATGGGGGATCCGCAACCGAAAAGCACACAGTAAATTCTTGAGCTTTGCAGATGGTTTTGAATGTTAATTTTTGTGTGTCAAAACAGGACTTTATTTACAATTGAAGAACGTTTTCTTAAAGTTATACATATACATTATACATTTTACACACTTATACATTTTCATTTATTTCTCTCAGAGCCGGAGACATCAGTGAAAATATTTTTTTAGAAAACTATACAAAAACGAGTGAGTTATTTCAAAGGGATACTTCATCCATAGATAATTCTTGATTCTGTGTCTTGTGAGTTTTTTTTTATAACATTAGCGAAGTATAACAGAAATATTAGGAAATAATAATAGAGCCCCTACGACGATACTGAAGTCATTTTGTCTTGATTAAGATTCGAGTTGAAATTATCATAGAAGATTTTGTCAAAACGATACATCTACTGCGAAACTATAGTTTTGACAAAACTCGCATTTTATAACTAATATATTAAGGAAGATTTTTATCTATAATTATCAGTATGCGTTTAGATTTATTCATATCTTACTTAATAACGTAGAAAAAATTGTTTATTTTTAATGTAATTCTTATGAAAGGTTTTTTGAATAGAAATGTTTATCCTGTAAAAAATATATTTGCTGATCATTTAGATAAGACTGTCCTCAATTAGTAGGTATACCTACTCCCCCACAGGAAGGGAAAACCTTGACTACAGTTTGTTGGCAGCGGCGGCATTTCCAATAGATCAAAGGCGTTGTCATACTGGTAGTGCTATATAGACTCTGATATGATTATATTCTAATAATAAATAATGTCATCCATTGAGCAATGACTATCTGTTCCAAATTAAATGTTTTTATTTTTTTGCAGAATATTCTCACTCGATTGTGACTGATTGCCTGGAGATAATCAATCCACCATATTTGAAGTATTTAATCGGAGAAATGTTCCTCAAGGACATAACAAAATTAAAAACAAAGGACACATTGTCGTTAATCAAAATAATTTTGAAAGATTACAAATGGGATAACGTATTTATTCTTGATACTGCCGGTTCAGCAGCGAGTTACAAAAATCGTAAAATAACTTTCGACAAGCTATGTCGGATATATAAAAAAGTGCTAAAATTTGAAATGAAATCGGACAGAAGTCCTAGCGGTCCTAATGAAGACTCGACACCGCCGCATCAGGACGTACACTTACTCAAGATTTTATACTTAACGTTACAGTCTTACGTAAATGCGTACGCTTTACAAGATATACACGAGCATTTAGAAGTTTTAAACTCGGATGAAATTTTAATGGAAATGGAAAAATCGCCTTACAAGCAGACTCAAAAGGAGACTGCCGTTTTTAATTTTAATCATCGATCCAAACCGAAGGAGAAGGACTTCCCTATAATGAAACTAAGCGAAGGGCCCACGAAACAATATCGCCTTATTTTCAGCTCGATAAAGGATTTAATTATAATTTTCGCCGACCTCAAAGAGACAAACCCTGGCATTGCGGAAGTGTTCAAAGCTATAAAACTCTTAGAACTGACTTAATATTATTTCTATGAATGTTTTAAAGCAATGTCTTTTATCTTTATTTTATTACAATCCTGTTGAATATTTTTTGACAATAATACCTATTAAAATGCTTGTGATTAAATCGATTGTATGATTTTAAAATAGTGCAATTGACATGTTGCAAGTCAATTTTTTATAGAGACATCCCCAAATTTGGAAGACTAACTTTCTATATAAAGAAACAATGATTTCAAAAGTTTATAATAGATAAGATAGTTTATTAGAGGGATGGTGTTACTGTTCCATCGTCTAGGAATTAATAAGTGAATTCCAACTTAAATTGGTGTGTTTTTACTTTTCTTAAAAGGCTAATATTTCCTGAGATAAGAAGTCAACCCATCGCTGGCCGCCATCAGTTGTGACATGGCGCATGTGCTGTGGCTTGTTTTTTTAATATTTTGTTAGATTTCTATTGTGTATTGTAGCAGAAATCAGGGCTTTTGGCTAAATTTACCTAAATACAAAAGTTTAGGCATTGTTTTAAGGTTTTTTATATTTTATGATTTTGAAATAAGACAAAAATTGAGTAGCCTCTGCTGAATAGTTTCATGCGATCCTCTTGTGAATAGTGCTGGGCCCGCATAGATAATATGCTCCGCTATTTTATCCTCCATTCGCTAACCCCGACTTATAACCCACTATTTTATTTATTTATTTATTTGGCAATGTAAACAGTTTGCAACAAGCATAACCCTGGGTATCATAGGTAATATCTACAAAAAAGAATAATTAACTTAAAAATTAACCCTCCAACAGCGGGCGATTTTCCTATCGATTTCGTCTATATTCTACGATACATGTTATAACTTGCCCGTTCCCGTTAGCGACTCGAGAATGGGGAAAATGTGACTCGATGTTACAGAGCAACAGAAAAAAATTCAACGTGGAAATAGCGGAAATACAGAAATTATATGCAATGCGATAATAGCGTACAAAATCGAGCTGAACGCTCATTGAGCGTCTTCCGCAGTTGGAGTGTTAATAAACCCCCAGGAAGTTCGGTCCCATGCCGCCCAACTAAGTGATAACTTGTTTCAGGTCAAACATTTAAACATAGTAAAAAGAAGGCCAAATATTATTTAAAAGTAGAAAAACTAGTTTACAAAAAGAATTAAAAACACATAAAATAGTTCGACTAAAAAAAAAGTTTTATTGCAATTATAATTAAAACGAAAAAAATATAGAACTATAAAAATAATAAAAAAATATATTAAAATATTTTAAAAAGATACCACTGAGCCCGATTGCGTTTCTTTGTGAACTAAAATTGAAATTATTTCAAGCGAACGAGATATTGCAATATGTTAGAGCGGAATATGAAACGAACGATCTTCAATAAAAACTACCTCTCGAACTTATACTCATCCGAATAAATTTGAACACATTTCGTGCGTCTTAGACTCAGATATTTTATCTTTAGTGGGTAGTTTTAATGCGAAAAAGTGACAACCGTTCATTTCACATTCCGCTCTAGCGTATTGCCCTGTCTCGTTCACACAAACTAATTTCCGATTTTAGTTCACAAAGAAACGCAATCGAGCCCACTTTACCCAAAATGTATAGGTGTCTGATGACTGCAATGCCCAGTGAGCATGTTCCCTATTATTTGCAGCCCCCACCCCCCTCCTCTCCACCTATACTCATGCATATTTGGCTGCAAGCACATTTACAACAATACATTCTTTTATACTTATGTATTCACACATATTGTGGTTTGGGCGCATTGTAGGGAAGAGATATTGGCCTTACATGCTCCAAAAATTCAAATTTGCATTTATTATTGTTATAGGTGTAAAATCACGCCCCGGATCGTCCTGTCTATGTCCCTAGGGCTCAAATTGCTTAGTTTTCTTGTAACTCTCATGTCATATCGTAGGATTTTTTTTCCAGTGATACCTCTTACGTACTTAGTAGTCATTCGTCGCAACAATGAGTCTTGACAGCTTTAATTGTTAGAACTGTAAACTATTTTTTTTTAATTGTCCTATTTACACAACTAAACAAGTAAATATATCAAAAATAATAAAAAAACACGATTGCCATTACACAAAGTAAACTGTTGTATTTATAATTATTTTTACTACGGTTTTTATGAAATTTTGTGGTTCATGTATTTATCCATATAGATACATGTATATTTCTGGAATGTACTCAATCATACCTTTCATTTTACCCTAAACACGATATATTTATGTTAATTTATTGGCATTTGGACATTTAGACTTACTTGATACAGTAGAAGTCCAATTAACCGAATCAGCCAGGACTGGACACCATTCAGATAATAAAAAAGTGGATGTTTGTTTTTTTTTCCAAAAAGGGTCTGTTTTAATTAATTGCTGTATGTATGTTGAAAGTGAGAGAAAAAGAAACTGTTTTAAATAAAAAGAGCTTTTAGTTAATTAAATGAAAGTCGATACTTTTACATGTTGAGCGTACTTACAAGCGCTGTACATTAGTACAGTATCTATGTACCGTATTGTAAAAGAAAATCATTGCTTGCTAAACATCTCGGTCAAAGTAAGCTGTTTGACTGTCTTCAGGTAGTAGATAAATCATTATTTTGCAAATCGCAGTACGTTTCCATCTTAATTTCAGATAATCAGTGATTCGGATAGTCGGAGTTTGGATAATTTCATTTCAAGTGTATTTAGACAGTTAAAATATTCTATGACACTCGGGACGATATAACGATTCTAACAATAGCACACTCTTCTAAAACAGTTCACGCGTTTAGAAGTTATGGTGGAATGAAAAAACGGAAAACACATAGATGAACCCTGAACACATTACCAGGGGCGTAGCACCGCCGTATATGCCGTATCAATTATATGGGGCCCCCGGGCCACGGGGGCCCCAACCTAACCTGACCTGAGTAGTGTGTTTGAAATATTACAACCGGAGAAACTCCTGTCTTCTTCAAACAAAGAAATATTAAACGCTTCCGGAAAACTGTCGGCTAAATACAGTAAAGACATCTCAGTTATTCTTTATAACCAATTAAAGGCTCTAAAAACATGCTTAAAATCTGAAATTCAAAAAAAAATATTTCATTAAGGAACTCATTGAATTATTGCTGATAAAATGCAATAGTCTTGCATCCAGTTTTCCAGAGGTAATAACAGCTTGCTTTTTATTCTCGACCCTTCCAGTTACAACTGCAACTGCTGAAAGAAGTTTTTCAAAATTAAAAGTGATAAAAAATTACCTAAGAACTTCGAGGGGACATGAACGCCTGTCAGACCTGTCACTATTGTCCATAGAGGCAGAAACTTTAGAAAAACTAAAGTCATCATCAGCTATAAATGATTTAATAAATCAATTTGCCGAAAAAAAGGCAAGGAGAGTGTATATTTAATTTGAATTCTTTGGAAAAAGTGACAGATAGATAATTATGATGAATAAATATTTCTTTTAATTTTATGCAAACATTTTTTTTTCCTTTTTGAGAAATCTTTAACCCGTTGAGTATGATACGACCAAATCTGGTTCTGAAACAATTATCCGTTGAGTATGATACGACCAGATCTGGTTCCGCGTTTTTTTCACTTCTTTGACGTTCTCATATTTATTCATAATTATCTAATTGTTTTACAAAATGATATTTCCATATTCTATATTCGAAATTTCAATGCAATCATTGTGCAGTTGTTCTTTTTATGATTGGTGTAGTAGTTTCGTAGTTATAGTACTTGTCGATGTCGCCGAAAATCCTGCAAAAGAGACAGATGCATCCATGAAAATACCCATTTACTCCAAGGGTTAAGGACCCCCAAACAAATTTTTATAGGGGGCCCTGCCAAGGCACGCTACGCCACTGCACATTACTCTATTTTTGTTGGGCGGTTGTGTAAAAACACATCTCGTAAATGAATTTATTGTTTTTCCATGCCCTGAACTTTGCTTTTTGGCGCTTACGAGGTGTCACATAAAGAGCGACGATATACTGGCCCATTAGCTCTCTATTCGATGCGCCCAAACTGAAAGGGACGTAACCAACCTTACACTATACCTAGACTCAATGAACAGGTTATAGAAGAGGGCCTATTCTCCAGAAAACAATACCAGTTTCTTTTGAAGCCCTCTCGCATTTACGTAAACCAATTGTGAATCAAGGAAAATGAGAATCCTTTCGAAGATGACAAATATATTTTTATTTATAGGTAGGTAAAATGCAAACTAATCCAGCACTACAAATTATTTTGGTAATTCTACGATTTCCTTAGGTTGGTAGTTGCCCCTTGCGCGCTTGCTGAAAACAACTTTCCTCAAATTGACATCTGGGAATTCCTTTTGCAAATGATCCAGATTTACATTCGGGAAATTGCGAACGGTCATTTGCGCTTGACGTAGACTCTTCCGATACTCCTGATTGATCTTCGTTCGCCTCTTTTCCCTCAATTTGCTTAAAAATTCACGCGTCTCCTTCGGGTCGTAGCGGTGGATGTGCTTCTTCTTCCATTTGGTGTTCATGAATTTCGGAATAAGGTGCTCCTGGAATCGGTAGGTGAACGGCATCGCGATTTGGTTTTTGCGCATCTGGACGACTCTCTCGCCGTTTCTGCCTGTTTCCAGTTCGTGGTAAGCCTTGTTCCTCTCGCGGACCACCTCCTCCAAGTTGTTCATCGACTCCTCCACTTTGTCAATCCTCTCCTCGTTTGGCATCAGTCGACCTCTCTCTTCACACTCGGCGGCCATCGTCAGCAGCATATTCCTCTCTTTTAACAATACGAACCACAGCTTATGCAAGTCTGAGTTTGATTTGATCCGCATTTCGTCCATTTTCCAAGCTCTACCTACTTTGATTTCATGGGCGCCCCAGTTCTTCTTATCGTCGAAAAACTCCATCAAATCGCATTTCACAGCGCTGGTTTGAAATGACGCCACAGGCACGATATTCTTCAATGGGAACGTGTATTTCTTCGCTGCCTGCCGCGCAACATTGGTAATTAATTTAAAAAGCGCCATTTCGGCATCAATATTAAAACCTCATCGGTGAGAAATCAGAGTAGCGCAACGAATTTTGAGGTTATATTTCCTGCTGTCAAAAATTTCTCGGTCTCGGTGTTGCGGGTCCCATCAAACTTGCAGAAGGCAAATTTGCAGACGGCAATCTTGCAGGCGGCAGTTTTGCAGAAGGCAATCTTGCAGAAGGCAGTTTTGCAAATGTCAAAATGACCTAACCTAACCTAACAGAAAAACTTAAAACATTTTTTTTAATGTTTAGTTTGATGTATAAAAGTCATCCACTACAAGGATGCCGGTAATTAATGTCACTTCGATTTTAGGGAAAGAAAAACCTAACCTAACCTAACCTAACAGAAAAACTTAAAAACTGTACTGAAGGTTATAAATAGGATAGAAAACGAATTTACCGCGTGAAATTTGTAGGACCCGACGTTTCGGTGACGTTGCAGCCGCCGTTGTCAAGGGTAAACAGTTTACCCTTGACAACGGCGGCTGCAACGTCACCGAAACGTCGGGTCCTACAAATTTCACGCGGTAAATTCGTTTTCTATCCTATTTATAATGTCAAACAACCGCGATAGTCTTCGATTTCATATGTACTGAAGGTTGCCGCCTGCAAGGTTGCTTCCTGCAAGGTTGCCTCCTGCAAATCTGCCCTCAACAAATTTGGACCTGTCAAAAGCGACATTTGTGCAAAATTGCCGCATGCAAAACTGGCGCCCCCCGGTGTTGCGACAAAAAATATTGTTGAATGTTTCAGAAAATCAAATAATCGTACCTTGCTTTTTTAACCAATCATCGTGCTGCGATTAATTTTTCAAAATCATCGTACCTACAGTAACAAATGATATGTATTTGACGGCCTTTTAATTGATAAAATACGATAAAATAAACATAAGCCGGTCCCCGGTTACAAATTGAGTATAAGTTGCGAGATATATACTAATACACTAGTCCCAAAATAAATTGTATCATTGAAAAATAAGATATTTGCAACGACTGGAATACACATACTTGGAGATCGGTAACTGCTAGGATCAGTGTAAATATATACTAATAGAAACTGCTAGGATCCGTGTAAATATATACTATAAAAAAATAGAACCGCATCAATTATGAAGATTTTTTTTATGGCTTAGAATACTTAACGGTCTCTAGAATATATAAAAAAATATTTAATCTGCGAAGATTGTGATTACATCGCAATTAAGGGAGCAAGTGATAAACAACGTAATTAAGATAGCAAATATCTATTTGAATTTCAATTCAATAATATTTGTAGTTTTTCAGCCTAAGTCCTTGCATCATATTTTTTGACCGATATAATGCATTTTTTTTGGTTATGGAAAAAACCAGCATTTTAGTAGAAAAAAATTAAATACCATTTAAGACTAATGCTCTTGACTAAAAATTTCTCGCAGGTTAAATCTTTTTGAATTTGTTCAATAGGCCTTAAAGTATACCTACTAGATTACCAAAAATCTTTATGTTTGACGCGGTTTTGGTATATATCCTGACCACTACTAGTTGTCTATACTAATATTATAAAGAAGTAATATTTGTAAGTTTGGATGTAGGGGGTAATCTCCGAAACTACTTATCCGATGTCAAAAATTCCTTTAGCATTGGTAAGCTCCATTATCGATAAGCGCTATAGGCTATATTTTATTGTGATAAATATTGGTTTTCAATACGAAATCATAATATTTGTAAATCAAGTAAGAGAAAAATAAGCTGGTGAGTTGATGTATCGGCGTGCACTGACGAAACGGTTTGATATAATATGTGTAAACAGTATACCTACGACAAAAACACTAGCCTCAGAGAGATCTATAAAAAAGTTAGGAAAAGCATATATACTCCTATATTTAAGCTACAATAACTGCTTTTATGTCTCAAAAAATGAGAAAAATAAGTAAGCACTGTTTGTAGAAGACATTAGCAATAAAATAGGAATCTATTATCACGAGTGGTTAATAAAGATAAAATTAGCTATTTGATGTAAGTTTTTAGATGGGATAGTTATAAGGATATCACGAAATTAGTAACGCGTGCAAGTACCACTAAATACCTAGCAGGCGGCGGTAGCGGCTGCTTGCTTAGCAAGGTCATCGTTCAGCGGAAGGCGGTGCGAGTGGCGAGGAACGAGATGCGTACGTCTACGGTATAGGTAGTGTGCATCTGAGGTGAACGTCTTGCACTATATATAAAGGAAGCGTCTGAAAAGGCAAATAAACGCCACCCTACTTAAATTAACAAATCGATTGGAAAGTTTACGCGAAGCGAAGCTGCGGACATCAGCTAGTATCTTATAAAGTTGATAATGTTGTAGTATAGGTACTTATGAAAAATAAATCTCATGAATTCGATCTAATGAAAATAAACTTAATGAGTAAGATATGTACTTGGACCTTACGACATATGAAATTAAGCTTTCTTTGATGTACGGTAGAAATATTTCATGACTATTAATAGAGTTGCTCATCTAAGCTGACTAAAACCCGGCTTAGATGTCGCTTGACCACCTGTGTGCCAGGGACATAATAGTTTCCCAGGATCCATATTATAATCTGATATAACATATTAAATACATATGTTATATACATACTTAAAATTAAAACAAATTAGATACACAATAACATCCTTTGCACTAGAGGTTACGGGTCCCATCAAACTTGCAGAAGGCAAATTTGCAGACGGCAATCTTGCAGACGGCATTCTTGCAGGCGGCAGTTTTGCAGAAGGCAATCTTGCAGAAGGCAGTTTTGCAAATGTCAAAATGACCTAACCTAACCTAACATAAAAACTTAAAACATTTTTTTTAATGTTTAGTTTGATGTATAAAAGTCATCCACTACAAGGATGCCGGTAATTAATGTCACTTCGATTTTAGGGAAAGAAAAACCTAACCTAACCTAACCTAACAGAAAAACTTAAAAACTGTACTGAAGGTTGCCGCCTGCAAGGTTGCTTCCTGCAAGGTTGCCTCCTGCAAATCTGCCCTCAACAAATTTGGACCTGTCAAAAGTGACATTTGTGCAAAATTGCCGCATGTAAAACTGGCGCCCCCCGAGGTTACGAGATGGTCGAAGAACGGATATAGTTCTACGATTGTTCGTCATTTTTTTTTGTAGTGGCAACCCCCAATTTGACAGCCGCGCAGTCGTTCGTTCTGTCAGTCGCGGAATCAGTCCGAAGTTCGTGCGGTGTCTCGGATTTTGTCGAGTTTGGAATAACAAAATGTGATCTGTTCCGTGTTTTGTGACATTTTCGGATTTTGCCTGAGGATGGACAATGATGTGAAGTGTCCCGTATCGGTTATTAAATGTTGTTAAGTGAATAAATAAATGCTTGTTGTGTTGTGACTCAGGGGATGTTTGAGACTGGCGGTGCTCGCATGTAAGTTGACTTGTTTATTTCAAAATATGTTAGTATTTATAATTAAACATAATCACGACTTCCGGGTTAAAAACTGTGGTTTTAATCTTGAAATGATAATTTGTAGATTAAAAATATATTGCCTTCGTCGGCAGGACTACAAAAAGATAAAAGTCGGCTTGTTATTGTATCGCCGTGTGTGTTTCATATTTGTTTACATTTTTTTAGTTACTAATAACAATGTATATTGTTAGAAATGATAAATTGATAGAATAACAATGCATATTGATAGAATGTAGACATATATTGATATTAAATATATTTACGTTGGTGTTATTACTGTTGATAAGTTTCTACCTATTTTTATAGTTATGAAAATAACGTAGTTTTGGATACAACATTCGTAGGAGGTTATTTCTTCAAAATTACTTGTGTTCTGCAAATTGTCAGTTCTGCAAGATAATGCTACGATTATAATTTAAAATATAAATAAATTATTCAAAACTATAAATTATAAAAAGGTTATAATAAAATCACAAAAATTCGTTTTTTTGAGAAGACTACTTAAAAGTGTACCTATATAATAATAATAATAATAAACTCTTTATTTGCACTTAATTGTTATACAAAAAGGCGAGCTTATTGCCCTATATGATTCCATGATCCCAAAATTTAGAGTATCTACCTCAAATTATTAGAGCAATTGCATATAAAGCGTCCTTTATGTATGTATACTGATTTACATTATTCAACATTGTTATTTTTAGTTTTTTTAGGGTAATGGTTATTCATTAAATTTCATTTTATTTGGTGTATACGTGTATACATAAGAGATACATTTAGCCGCTCCATATTTATGAATCGAATCTTACCGCATGAAATAATAATATTCTCAACTTTTCGTCAATATTATATCATTAATATATTAATGGCCGTACGCGGAAAAAAATGGTAGAAATGAGATCATTTCCCATCACTATTATTATATCAAACTACCATAAAAGATTTGTAGTTCATAATAATTTTACATTTTTATGCATTTTTTCTGTCTAATAAATCGCCAAAACTAATTTTGTATATACAAAAATATTAAGCAGATACAAAATTTGTCTTTTTATAAATAATCATAAAAATTTAACCCTTTAAGAACCATAGGCTTTCCGGTAGAGTATGGAAATTTTTGGTACATAAAACTGTTAGGTAGAGGGCGATGTAAATAACACGCATGTCAAGTTTTGTGAAAATTGATTCAATATATTTTGTATAAATTGTTGGGACATAGGTGTTCCTGTGGTCCATAAAGATGCAAAATTACAATTTTTTCCAAAATTTCATTTTTTAATTATTTAAATCAGGAATCATACGTACTAACAGAAAAAAAATCAAATAAAAAAAGTCGCCATGAATATTTTATTTATTTATTTAAAATCACCGGAGTTTGTTGCTCATTTGCGATATTTAAAAAAAAGAACGGTATATTTTTAAACAATTTTTTTTTGCTAATATTAAGATTTTAATGTCTCAACATGGGAAAAATATGATTTATATATTATTCGTATTCGATAATTTATAAAAATAATTTTGAAGTTATGGGACACATATGTCCCATGGTCCTTATAGGGGTAAGCACGTATGTAATTCTCACATTTTCTTTCGAATTCTAGGTTTTTCGCGTGTTTGGTGGTGAGAAAATTACTGAATACCTAATCTTTTGCAAATAATAAACAAATGTCGTTTCACGTAAAAAATCATTTAAAACTGACGCCACCTATTTTTATTCTAGTGCTAATATTGCACACTAAATGAGTGAAAATTATGATTTTGAACACTTAAATTAAATAGTATTTGGTAAGCACTTTTAAAAAGTTTCAGAGCATTGAAAAATGTAAATCGGTACCGAAGTACACCTTGGGCCCATATGTGGCCACGTACTTACTGAATATATGTATGCGTACGTTCCTAATAAAATTATAAATATATGGATCTTTTGGAAACTAAAACTAAAATTAATTAGAAATCCACAATAACAAATTAATCGAATGATTCAGTTTTATATAACTTGTTGGTTTTTTCTGCGAAACAAAGACGACATGGCGTGATTTTTTTGTGCCTATTGCTTCAATTAGCTAGTCTCGCTATTTTAATTGTTGACAAGTGGCCTTAACAAGCGGGAAATGCGGGGCGAATTGATTTAATCACCAACTCTGGTAATGAATAAATAAATAAAATATTTATGGCAACTTTTACAATTACATTTTTTCCTTTTAGTACATTTTTAGTACGTATGATTTTTGAGCTAAATAATAAAATAATACAATTTCGGAAAAAGTTGTAAATTTGCATCTTTATGGACCACGGGACACTGATATTCCATCAATTTATACATAATCAATGGAACCCATTTTCACAAAACTTGACATACGTGTTATTTACATCGCCCTTTAACAGTTTTGTTTATCAAAAATTTCCATACTCTGCCGCAAAGCTTATGCTCCTCAAAGGGTTAAAAGTACATTTGAAATATAGGGTTTTTCAATAAGGGCGGGTCGATGTTGACAGTCTGTGCAATAAAACAATCTGTGTATGAGGTATTAACGAAATTCCTTGTTGATTTGAAAAAGGTCCATGTATTCCATTATGTATGGAATATGACATCGTTCAAATGCCCGCCGCGGCTTCGCACATGGCACGGATCCGAGAGGTCCAATTTTAAATGACTGCCGCATAGATCCGGCTGAATTTGAGCGATGGCCTGGGTTATGTTGACTTTGAGGGCATCGGTCGATTGGGGTTTATCGGCATAGATCTGCAACTTCAGGAAACCCCACAGGAAAAGTCTGGTCAAATCGCACGATCTTGGTGGCCAATTCACGTCACCTCCGCGAGAGATAACCATGCACCAACGAACACTCATTTCGATAATAAAGTTTTAACGTGCTGCTTAATTGTGTAACTTGCCATGGTGATACGGCATCAGTGACTAAATAATAAACAGCAGATATTACAGACGCCGCCAAAACAACATGGCCGCCACAGACTGTCAACATCGACCCGCCCTTATTAGAAAACCCTGTATATAGGTAGAGATGAGGAGGATTGAAAGAAAACGAAAAACTAAAAAAAGTGACTATGTATATTTTCTGTCGGGAAAATCATTACCAATTTTTTTTTGTTTATTTTTTAATACTTATTACATTTTATTGCGTCTAATAATACCATACATGGTTAGAGAAACAATAACAGAAACAACTCAGAGAAACCGAATCATCTTGTATCATCTATGCATTTTTAAGGAGATGGCTGTGCTACTCCCTGCAATCAATAGGGATCGTTTTACCTCAAGGGATCATTTTGTGCACCTTTCCTCTGCCTTTAACTGTGTGCCATTTTGCATAAAATATTATTTATGTTTCATTTCCAGACTTTTAGGTGTTTACCCAAAGAATATCGGCCCAGGTGTTTCATTTTAATATTATTCTGTCCTCTGCGTGTCGCTAATTGGCTGGTATCTCATGCGAAATTGGAGGTAGGGTCGACTGCGATTTATTTTAATTTTCAGCCTCACCAGCTCGGTACGGAATGACGCGTCTTTTTGTACCTATCTAAGCGAGGGAAATTTGCATAATTAAATAATTAAGCGAGCCTGAACGCTGCACCGGTTACCTTTTTCTGAAATTTCTCTATTATTATTTTCACAGTACCAGATGTCAGAAAAAGGTATGATATATGAAGGACACTTGTAAGAATCGTAATCTAGATACCTAAATATAACGGCCAGTCAATTTGTACACGAAAAAGACCTCGACCTTGCAAAAAATCATGTAAAGTGCTAAAATTGCACTGCATTTTGGGAATTCCGTAGTTTAGACAGGTTTCAGGTACCTAATGGTTCCGTGCAGTTTGGGCTTTGTCGGTCAAACTATATCATCAGGCTTTCCCAACTCATGTTGCCATCAACGGCAACATCTGGCAGCCTCCTCGTAGAGGGACTAAAGCTGCCAGGGTCACTGAGAGCTTCTGCCAAGGCTGTAATCCTGCAATCGATAGCGGTTGGGATCAGAAGATCGCGGATTCGGAAGAATACCGCGTGCGAAACTAGGGTTCCAGAGGGAGATATCCTTCCAAACTGGTAGTCAGGGGGCGAGGCTGCCCGCTGAATACTTTCCCGGTGCCTCGCCGTAAGGCGTTGGCCTCTGACGGGCAGGAGGCGGAGCTTGACGGTGGACTGTTTTCTCCTAAGTCTTCTGCGCTCACCTTACGGGAGACAGAACGATAAATTTGGTTAAAACTTCCTGAGGTGACGGCTCCCGCAACCTTTAGGGAGTTAATGGGCCCTTTGCTGAGTTGACCACGTAGACCCATTTTTTCGGGGTCGGTCACACTCACGGGTCAACACCCAGCCTACACGCATGAAGTGCGAGGCCGGGTAGGACTCTGGCCTTAGGGCTAGTTTCCCCCAGGAGTCAACCTTCTGGCGCTCCTGGACAGTCTGCGCACCGTGCGGCGTAAGCCAATCGATTGTGCATTCTGACTAACAGTCGGGAGTCTGGAAACTACTGTTCCCTATAGAGCGGGGATGGTTTGCTGACCTTACGGCGACTGCTCTTGAAACGACCATCGGCTACTCGATCCGGTTGAACAGCCGGGCAAAGGATGCCGTGGTCCGCGATAGATTCGGTTGACACCGTTTCACCGCTACGTAATGGAGAGGACCGCGCAAGCGACCTCGAACTCGTAACCAGTCGAGAGACCGTAGTAATCTGGTCGCAACTGGAAGTAATGGCGTGAGTGTCAGCCCGCTGGGTAACATACTTGGCTATCTCGCGAATAATGCGTTGGCCTCTTACGGGCATGTGGCGGAGCTTGACGGTGAACTGTTTTTGTCCTAAGTCTTCTGCGTTAACCTCACGGGAGATAGAACGATCAAATTTCGTTAAAACTTCCTGGGGTGACGGGTTCGCCCGTTGTAGTTGACATATCTAGTTGAGGTGACGGGTTTGTCCGTTGTAGTTGACAGCTCTAGTAGTTGCTCGGTTCCTAAGAACGATCTCATATCGTTAAAACTTCCTGAGGGGGCGGGTTCGCCCGTTGTAGTTGACAGCTCTAGTTGATTGGTTCCTAAGGTTCCGTGCAGCTTGGGTGGTGTTGGCCAAACTTTATCTCATCTGGTCTGCCCAACTCACGGTTCAACTCCTATATGGTAGCCGCCTTGAAGAGGGGCTTACCCTGTCAGGGCCGCTGTGAGCTGCCACAGCTGTAATCCTGCAGTCGGAAACGGACGTGATCAGAAGATCGCGGTTGGAGCACTATCTGCACTTGCGGAATAAACGAAGAAAGCCCCAGCCGGCGAATAACCAGGGGGGGGGGGGGGTCTGGAGACGTATGTGTCCTATGACAGCGGAGGATAGTTTTCGTCCTGACGTCTTCAACCCTTGAATCGATCCGTCGGCCATCCGATGCCTAGTGACCATGTCGGGTAAAGGGCATCGTGGTGCGCAAAATATTCAAACTGAGTGGCTGCTTACGTCAGGTAGACGCCGCGCAAGCGACCTCGAACCGGTGACCAGATCGGGAGACGGGAAAATCCGGCCAAATCCGGTAGTAAGGGCGTGAGGTTAACGCGCTGGATACAAATTCCAGTGTCTCGCGGTAAGGAGTCGGCTTCTTACGAGCATGTTGGCGGAGCTAGTCTGTGGACTGTGTTGTCCCTAAGTCTCTGTGTAATCACCTCATAGCTGAAAGAACGATCTGTATCGTTATAACAGCCTGAGGTGTCGGGTTCGCCCGTTGCAGATGACAGCCCCCTTAACACTGAAACGGCACTTATGTATGTGCGTTCAGTTAGCTCCTACAGATTGAACATAGATGCTCCAGAGTACATACTTAGTGTATTTGATAGTTAAATCGGGGTAGGTCGCCATGTCTGGCTAAGAAGGTAAAATCTTGAGAGTTTTTGAGAAGCAAAACCACATGGCTTTGAAGATTATGTATGAAACGATAGTAAACGAATAGATGTAATATAATCAAACACCTTTAAAATCCTATTCTGTTGAAGAAAATGCCCAAGTCATAAAAATCTATTTAAACAAACAAGTAAATATATTAAAAAGAATATAAAAACGACTGCCGTTACAGAAAGTGAACTATTGTATTTATAATTATTTTTATATCGACTTTTTTAATGAAATATTCGTGGTTTATGTATTTTCTATATATGATAAATACATACATATTTTTGTAATGTATTCAATCAGACCTTGCATTTGATACTAAACACTATATTTTATCTTTATTTATTGACATTTTGGACATTTAGACAATTATTTATTTGATATTTGGAGAGTTTAGGTACCCTATGACACTTGGGACGACATAACGATTCCAACAATCCCACGCACTTCTATATTGGTTCAAGCGTTTAGAAGTTATGGTGGAAAAAAACGGAAAACATACATAGATGTACCCTGAACACATTACATTTCTTTATTTGTTGGGCAGTCATGTACAACAATCTCATTTTGACTATATCCATTATACACTTATGAATATTTTTGTCGAAAAGTGATATAGTGTGGACTTAATTATATTTGCCCGAACTGTATGATATGATGCTTTTTGTTAACGCTATATTTTACTATCTATTACTATTTACATCAATTTGTCGTACTGGCATTAATTTCCTAAGTACATTTGTAGCGGCTTTAACTTCCTGAGTACATTTGCACTATACATTGTAAAGCAAATAATTGCAAGGTCTGCGTTTAAAAAGGTAACACCGAAATATGAAAAACTAGATTTTCCAGTGCATGGTTTTTTTATGTATACTTAGCACTTTCTTCTTCAACAAAATTGAATTTGATCGTTGATGCTGCATTCAGAAATCGGACATAGAAGAAATAAAACTGAAGTTTTAAATTATGCTGACAATGAAAATGATAGCTGAAATTGTAGGTATAAAAGAAAGATGATTACACAAGAGAATAGTTAATTAGATGTTTAAAATAGAAAATAAAATTATTACGGGTTTGTGTTGAGATTTTCTAAACATTTTAATGTCATTATACAACAGATACTTCCTTAGCTTAGCAAGGACTGACATAGAGAAAAATCAAAACTTTTGGGAGTCTTAAGCACCCAAGATGTTACGGCGCTCTATAAACATTTTTGTCGATAGACGGGTATATGCTTTTCCTATCTTAGATTGTAATCAATCTGTATACCGTGATATTTATAATTATATTATAGATATTTATATTATATTTTATTTTTTTTTTAATATAGGCGATCATGTTTAAGGGATGGCAAGCGCATTTTTATGAATATATCTGCAGGTATATATTTTCTTTACAATATATTCAGTGGGCCATGACGTTGCGTTGGCAACGAAGCCTGCATTGTTTATACATTGGGTCAGTAGAACATTTTGCAACCATAATCAGATGATGTTCATTTCGCTATTAGTTTCTATAAAAAATATCATCCCAGTTTGGTGCGTTAAATAGGACCAACGTCTCATCTGCGAATAAAATAATCTGTTATTCCTTCTATATTGGTAGATAATCCATGATTCGAGTGAAAAACGGGTCTGACGTGGATTTGTTCCCAAAATGAAATTATTTTTATTTTCTTTGTTTCCTTGATTATTTTCGCAGATTGCAATTAAGCCAATGCAACGTTATTTCGGATTAATTTCGGTTAGCACTGATGCTAACGCGGGTTTTCAGCCAAATGATTAACCGAAAATAGGTCATGAAAAACCGAACTGTTGATTTTTAATATTTAAATATGCGACGCATACGGTGAACGTTACTGAAATTGCTGCATGCAGTACGCAAATATTTAAATAAATGATATTGGACTTTGCACGGATAATCATAAATGAAAAAAAAATATCATTTTCAACATTATCAACGCATCCAACATGTATGTGTCTTTATTTTCATAGTATGTTTTTCATTAGGGTATAGGTAAGTAGGTAAAATGGCTATTAGGTAAACCTACTATAATGGTGTCCATACACGATTAAGTTTATCTGACAGGTATACATGTACAGATATACCAGTCAGTTATACCGAAGCTTCCTATAGCTCACACACGTAAAGATAAACCTGTTAATAGTGTCAGTTTCTACCATGGCATCGTCTCGGAACGACGACGACGCATTAGCTCTGGCAAGTCTCTTGCTTGTTATTAAAAGACAAAAACATCAAAGGAAAGCTCGTGAAAAGTGGTCAAAACAATGGTGGTTACAAAGGAAACTATACTTGCCATATAACCTTGTTAACAACGTTCAATTAGTCTTAATACTTTTTCTTTTTTTCCTAACGTTGCAGCGCAAATGGTTATTTTTTTGGTATTATTGCAGTATAGGAACCTCTTATAGATTGTTGATTTTTTAATGTCACCAGTATATATTCACCGCGCTGATTCCGAATCTGCAATAATATTTATTCGGTCTAAATAAATAAGCGAGATATAGGCATTCAAAAAACGCCAAACCCATACATTTTGGTAGGTTAAGTTTTTTTAATTTTAAATAATACATTTGGCGGTAGGTTAGATTAGTTTTTTTTAAAACAACCGTAATAAACTGAGTTTAAAAAAACTTTTGTTTTATTTTTGTATGTAAATTTGGTTTTGAAATTTTACGCGTCCGAAGCTTTTTTCTTTCACATTTAGCATTACAATGATCGAATCTAGTAGTATTTCTTTATTTTTTCGATTTCTAAGAAAGGTTCCTATACTGCAATAATTCCTTTTTTTTAATACGTCACCTTTATACGGCTTTAACTTTTTTTAAATTTCAAGGAGCGCAGCATATGCATTTGATTTTTTATTACGGTCGTGGTATTGTTTACTTTTTACTTGCCAGAGGCATGGGAACGATTTATATGTCACTATAAACTCTTCTAAAATTACGTTGCGTTTGCGACTCGCCATTGTATTTCATGCCAAGTAAATAAATACCGTTCGTAAGACCGTTTCCGCTCTCGGCGACGGAACAACTGACGCCTGCCACGAAAAACACAGCCACGCTCAGGTTTACCTGTACAAGAGGATGTCTCAGGTATACCGTCAGGTAAAAAATACCGAATTCTATTTGTATTCAGATGACCTGTAAAGCCGGGATATCTGTAAAGTTTTATCACATACATTACCATTTTTTAACATTTTAGTTAGTTTATTTTATTTTAAGTTTTTTAGTTTACTAAACGATGATTTTAAAAAATACGCCACAAAATGATCAACTGTAAGATTGTTAGTAATAAGTCCACTATTTGTGCAATAAGTCACTATTTTTTTAATTATAAAAATAGTGAAAAATTTTCTTGTAGTGTTATTTTAAAGCACGATAAAGTTATTCTATTCTGTTCACTTTGAACTTGAATAACTTCGACTTGAGTACACTTGAAAAAAAAACAATGTAATACACGGAAATATGCATGTTTCAACAAGGATTACGTATATAACTCGGACTATGGTATAATCGAATACGGTGTTGGCGTTACGGTAGTAACCGTGTCGTAATGTTAAAACATAATGTAGACCTTGGGATCTCGCTTTTAACATGAAAGCTCGTAGTAGTATACTTACGGTTATAGACAGGCACATGAATCTTGTTAAAACGGCAGTAAACTATTATTTACGTATCAACCGTAAGGTAAATGTTGATGTATATAATCGAGTAATGGAGTTTCAACAAAATTTCTTGTAATTCAACAAAATTACTATTGAAACATCGTTATTCTGTATAAAACCGTAATAGCAAAATGGTAATAAATATAGGGGAGGACCTAATATTTAGAAAACAATCTGTTTACTCTCTATATTCTGAAATGTCGTTTTTGCGACGTGTACTTACTGTTGTTGCAAGACAACCCATTAAATTAAAATGGTTTCTATTGTTAAAAAAATGCCTTTTTTGCGTTGCTCACCCGATAGCGGAAATGTTCGCAATAATATTGTGATGACAGGGTGATAATTTTTTATCGCGCCCGAAAAGGAGAAATTATGTTGTTATCTTTGTTGTCATCGCATGATTAATGTGGCACGCGGATTGCCATTCATCAGGGATTCTCGTCATGTTGGAGTATTTTACACAAACAGTATTTATTTGCCCTGCGAATGGATATGACCATTTGCAAACGATACCTTATTGTGAAGCTACAGTTAAGTATCTTGTTTTTTCCCGAGGAAACTGATAACCTTTAAACAATCATTGTAAAAGCACTTCCTTTCACAATAAATATTAATCATAAATTCTAACCTTTCCGTTATCCCCTCCCTTTCCTTACCTTATTTTGGCAGTTTATTTATTTACTTATTTATTTATTTATTTATTTGTTAATATATCAAAATATGTATGTATATACATATACATACATATAATATGTCCAACTCAAAAATTTATTTATATATTTACTTTTTACTTCAGATACACACACAATGTATATTATATGCTATAATTTCAAATTTAATTTTAAGCTATAATTTTGTTGCCTACTCTTCTTTTCACACCAGCATGTTGGTTGACTGGAAGATATTGCTGTAGTGTAGCAATAAGTCCGCCATTGTACCTTATTTTTATTGTGCAATAAAGAGATTTTCATTCATTCATTCATTCATTTTTCATTCATTCATAATTAGTAGAAATTTCAACCACATGGGCTTATCAGCCACTCTACTCACCCAATGATAAAATATCAGAACGGTAAGGGTAACGATAATTAAATTACTTACGCGTCACAAAGAACAAAAATGAGTTATACACAAACTTTTAACAAAAAAAAACCGACTCCAAAATGTTTTATAAGGGCAGCAGCCATGTCATGGTGATACTTAGATTGGGCTATCATAATTGAATGCGTATAAAAAATTTGTGTCTGTGTTATTGACCGTTGAGGAGTTCCCTCGTTGGAAGCCAACCCTGGGTGCCGCAGTCCTGTCTTTCTGAAACTTAGAAGGGCTATCGTAATTGAATGCATATACAAAATTTCGTGTCTGTGCTGTTGACCGTTAAGGAGTCACCTGGTCGGGAGCGAACCCTGGGTGCAGCAGCTATGTCATGATGGATCTTCTATAGAACGGGCTATCATAACTGAATAAGTATACGAAGTTTCGTGTCTTCGCTGTTGATCGTTGAGGAGTCCCCTTATCGGGAGCCAACCCAGGGTGTAGAGTCAGGTCATGCTTACCATAAAAATAAATACATTGTCATCGGAATCGAATTAACATGTACATTTTTAACTTCGTATGATAATATTTGGAGTTACCTCAATTCGTCGTGGATCCCATCATAAGAACAGGATTTTGACAATCTGCACCAATCTGCTAGTATATCCTTTCAAATAAAAAAAGAATTTTCCAAATCGGTTCATAAATGGCAGAGTTTTGAGGTGAAAAACATTTAAAAAAAGATACAACCGAATCATAACCTCCTCTTTTTTTTAAGTCAGTTAAAAATACCATTGAGATGGATTTTTTGCGTCGATCCAAATCGATCTGGTGATTTTTTGAGATTTATTCTTAATCGACTTGAAGAACCTTTTACTTTCCAGACCCACCATCGAACGAGGAGGAAAGTATTGTGAACGCGCTAAAATTTGTTTCGGGCTGACGACGGAAATATCCATTTAGTGCTCTCTTTAGACGATTAACTCTTTCGCCTACAACCACTTGTGAGGCTTTCTATCCAAAACTATTTATCAGGTATTATAAATAGGATAGAAAACGAATTTACCGCGTGAAATTTGTAGGACCCGACGTTTCGGTGACGTTGCAGCCGCCGTTGTCTAGGGTAAACTGAAGAGCTGTCAGTCCGTTGTTTTGCGGGTAGGCCGCAAACCGCTGCCGCCACTGCGTAGGTTATAACGGTGGTGGGGGGCCGGGCTCGGAGCGCGGGAATTTTTAAAATCCGTCTTGCACACAACACTCACTGTATCCTGTTTTACGTCTTTGCGTTCGGCGTTCGGCGGCGGGAACATTTTAAGAAGAGGGTTCCACGTAGAAGAGAGTTTGTAGCCGTCATCTCTATTGAAGTTCGGAGTTCTTCTTATTTCAATGGCTTCCCGGATCATGCGAGGAAAGTAGAATTGTTCCTTGGATAGAACAATGGGATTTTGAAACTGCATCCAGTGGTTACTTCCGCTATCCAATATATGTTCGCAGATCGCCGATTTTTCTCGCTGAACGTTTTTAACAGCTTTGATGTGTTCTGTCAGTCGCGTGGCTATGGGCCGTTTCGTTTGTCCAACGTAGGCTAGACCGCAGCTGCATTCGACTTTATACACACCCGGGGTTTGCAGTGGTATTACATCCTTTACAGGCCTCAAAAATCGAGCTATATTTTGGGTCGGTTTGAAGATCGTTTTTATATCGAATCTGTTTAGCATCTTACTTATTCGATCTGTCACGCCCTTGACGTATGGTAAGAATGCTCTTGATCTGCTCGGTTTTTGAGTTTCGTCCGTATTAGATCGTGTGCGTGTCTCGTGATATTTTCCGTATCCATTTTTCCTAAGGACATCATTGACATGTTCCATCTCCTTCGGAAAATGCTCAGTGTCGCATAGATCGCGTGCTCGATTCATTTCACATCAAATTTCACGCGGTAAATTCGTTTTCTATCCTATTTATAATGTCAAACAACCGCGATAGTCTTCGATTTCATATTTATCAGGTGTCTGACCCGCGGTACAACGGTGGGGCTTAAACTATATTACGGGCCTGGCACGTGGTACATCAACCGGGCCAAATGTAAGGCGGATTTGCTGATTCGTAGAATGGCTTAAAAGCTCGGCAGTTTTGTTTACGTTTTGTGACAATGCTGCCGCATCTTAAATGGTAGGCCAAGGTGTTAAGACCATTTCCAGATGGAAGTTTGTCTCAGTGTCTGCGTGTATTCCTCCACGATAGCGTCCAAATGCTTAATCCGAGTGAGCTGAAATTTGGCATGCAGGCATCATTTGATGATGAAAATAGTTAAAAAGATTGTTCTCTCCCAGCAGCAAACCGGTCAGTAAACCGCATTGAATGCCAGGTCTAAATATTTACTAATATTACTAAATATTTAAGTCAGTGCATGGCGGTTGATAAGCTGTTCATATCTACAGGATGAGTTTTAATTAACCGGCATCCTTCAAGGAGGTGAATCAGTACGAGCAATTACGCAACTTTTGATTAAAAAAAGGTTTTTTTTTTTTTATTTGGAAATTTGAAGTTCCTGACTGTTAAATAAAAGTTTGAGAAGGGTTTGAGCGCACTGCGCCATCTAGAGGTATGTGAAATATCGTTAATAAACAATATTATCGATATTTTACCTGCCGATTGATAGCGTACGGTGCTCAACGAATTTTATACTATTTTTCAGATTATACTTTTTTTTAAATATATACCTATATTTTTAATTTGCTTTTTCCACATTTTTTTATTAAAAGTTGCATACTTACTCGTACTTATTTACTCTCTTCAAGGATGTCGATTGATTAAAACTCATCCTGTATAAATATGGTGGATTGACCATCTGTATATTATGAAAGAGCGTTTTTTTAACTTATCCAACCTTAACTTTCTTTATAATTAACTACATTCAAGTCGTTATTATGCAACACTATACAGATGTCATCTCCCTTTCCCAGCATATGTCAATCAGGGAGATAAGTACCCCTTACCCTTACCTATTGTAGAATCTTATTGTAGACTAGGCTTAAAGAAACCTCGTATAATATTATGAAAATAGTTTGCAAAGGTAAAATTCGCCGTAAGCTAGAAACTATCACTATTTATCTTCTTCATGTGTCTTCTCCTCTTGAAGGCGGGAATTTTACTGGGCGTGTCTGTCGTGATAATAATTATACGTTGCAGAAGGTGCTATTCCCTGTCTCTCATAACGTAGCAAAAGTATTCTGAGTTTCTGTCTATAAATCGTCGTGAGAAGCTCCCGATGCTTTGGAGTGCTAAGTTATTCGTATATCATATTACAAGAGTATTCAGTCAGGGTCCACGCTTCCGTGGCATATTGATATAAGAAAAAAATAGCGTTTAGCTAATCGTATTCCTAAATATTTTAATATTAATTTACTATTTCCACGAGCATATTTAGGTACTTGTTACGTGGTGTAAAATTCGATAAATCAAATATATTTTGAGGCCAGAGACTGCAAATTTGTAACCGTAATGTGGCTGCAAATCTGGCCTGCCAATCCGGATATATTACCTATTCTTCATACTTGTATGCGATATATATTTTATTTCTTTTTACTTAGTAAAAAAAATCTTACTACTTAGTGTCTTATTTGTAAATGCAGCCAAATATCCGCCATGATGTTTTCATCGCCATTTATAATCCATACAAATTTGTCGAGTGCTCCTTGTTCAAAGGCAATGTTTACATCAAAAAATGTGCAATTTCGTAATGGTTTTTTCCATATGCGCACGTTCTCATATCATATCACAGCGAATTATTCAGTTTGCGGGACTCCATTGTCCACAATAGTTCTGTTCTTGTTTAAAAGCTGTAAGACATCTTTATTCCCGACTGTCAATCCAGCTTTACGAAATATCTTCCGATAGGCTCACAAGTCCAGATTTCAATAATTTTATAATAATATTGAGAATACGTAGCATCTTAACAGTCTGTTCTTAAGTAACGAGCTTCTGGATTTTTCGGTGTGGATTTTTATCTCCTTGCTTATATCCCAATTGTCATTTAAATTGCAGTCCAGGTAAATAATGATAATAGTCTTCTACAGTCGAATTCCGTAAACTGTCTAAGGATGTTAACGGGCACTTAACTGACTGTCGTTTACTCGGTTTTTGTGGTGTTCAGCTACAACCCATATTCGTCACATACTCTTGTATTGTCAATAGGAGCTGGGTTCTTCCACGCTACTGGTAATTAGTACAGTACAGTATTATATCCGTATCTTATCTTTTTGATGTTTATGCCATTTACCATGACAACGCCAGAACTTGCAGCAACAAATTCGGAATTTGGTAATTTTTTATAGAGAAAATAATTAAAAGTATTTAAAAAAAACACGTTTCTCTTGAATTCAAGTGGCAATCTCCCTGCTCCATCTTCAGACCCTCGCCATCGTGTGAAATGGGAAGTAGTCATGACAACAAAACAAACGAGCCCAAACTCGACTATCTTAGCGCTTTCCATCAGGGAATTCCAGTAGCAATCTTCCGGCTCCATTTTCAGATCCTCGTCATCACGCGTAATAGAAAGTACTAAAGACAACATAGCAAACGAGCCCAAACGCGACTATCTTCGCACTTTCCATCGAGGAGTTCCAGTGGGAATACTCCGGCTCCATCTTCAGGCCCTCGTCATCATGTGTAATGGAAAGTACTCTTGACAACAAATACAATCCAAATACGACTGTCCTACCATTTGTGCCATCAGGGAGTTCTAGTCTCTACATCTCGGTTCTATCATCAAATCAGCTCGATGGTACCATAATATATCATTTGCTGTTAAATATTTTGATTTTGTATATTTTGATTTGTGGATTAATTTGATTATGATTATATATTTTTTTATATTTAGATTTTTTCGATTTATTGGTTATTTTATTTTAATACTATATGTATCAATATTAATAGGTGTGTCCTGAAAACCAGACTACGAGATATCCTGAGGATACCCCTAATTTGCAGCGTTTGTAGTTTTATTACATAGTCTTTGTCTATTTACAGTTTTAATTTTTAATCTGTGTGTTTTTGACTTTTTGTACCTATATGTTTTTTTTTGTAACAACAGCTGCAAATAAATATTATTATTATTATTAATATTACAAACCGAACTTACGTAAGTATATCAAATTTCAGATCAATCAGATACAGGACGTGGTAGAAACGTGGTTTGCAATTTACACACGAACATTTAAAATAGAGCTGGTAAAAACTAACCCCGAGTAGGCAGCGAAAAATACATTGAAAACATTTAATTTATTCCTGTCGACGAGATTTCTACGTCGGAGATAATAACTCCCATTAAAATGGCAAAACTGCATTATAGGGGACAATATTTCAACTAATTAAATATATATTTTACATCCAAAATATGAAGTCTAATATTTCCTTGATATAATGGCATCTTCATCTATGGATCTAATAGGAGTACTTAGTGCCTCAGCTAATGGAACTTTTACTTATTTAATTTTACGGGACATTACACCTGATGCTGTAAAAAGGAGGAAAATTAATGTTGCCAAAGGAAAATGAATATTAATTGTCAATACCTTTTCACCCTGGTTTCGTCGCTAATAAATTTATGGCTCCATTAACAAGCAAGAAATAAACATAGATTTTTTTTTGCGATTTTTTACACAATTTTATTTTTTATTAACGTATCGAACATGACGTGTTGTGTATGCACATTAACACTTGGCTTCATACCCTCCAAAGTTATTCCCCTCGAGGATCTATTTCACAAAATATACATTTACTGTTATTATACATAAAATATACGTACTTTTTAGGAAAATAAAACCTGTGTAAGGGGCTCTAGACGTTCAAGCAATCTTGTCAAGCATCGCGTCGCGGGCTGGGAAGGGATCGTAAACCGCAGGAAATATGCAAATATTTTTTTTTTATATTTACCAAAAATGCCTAATTGAGTAGTTGTATACCAGGGAGTCAGGTTAATTAGACGTAATTGATTGATTAATGACATGATTTTCGTAGAATTAGAATGTCATCGCCGCAGTCTATCACTATTTTTCAGGGTTTAATAAAACCTGGTTTTTAATTCAGTCGAAAAAAAAAGTCGCTGCAGACCGGATGTGATTCCCTGTAGTCTAACTAGGAACCTGTATTGCACGTTAAAAAATCAATTCAAAAATATTTATGCCGTGGATTAATATTAAATATATTTTTTGATATAATCTAGAACAAGGTTACCAGCTGCTCTAGAATAGATTTAAAAATATTTTTTCCATGAAAAGCACAAAGAAATGTTATTTATACGTATTTACTATGTTTAAGGTTGTATTATTATGTATAGTACAGGTATATTATTATCTACAGGTATATATTATAGATATAGGGTAAGTTGAGGAGAGATGGACCACTTTTTTTTTGGCGCCCAATTTTTTTTTTGTGAATGAGTAAATACACGCCTATGGTATTATCTGAATATGCTATTCATACTCTACCATTTATAAAATATATATAGCAAAACGACTGTTTCTTAAAGGTACAATTTTAGATTCAATAGAAAAGATATCCTCGGTCCATCTCTCCTACACTTATGGGTGCGTTGGACCACCTACTTAGATGAGATGGATCTAGAAAAACTAAATAATACTTTGGATATTTTTTTATTCTTTAAGGTCCGCTTAAACGTGATTTTATGTTCCAAGTGTTTTTGCGGCTTTATTCATTCCCAGTCCGTCTTTCAGAAGCCTTAACAGCATTGGTTAGAACAACCTCAGTCCATTTTTCTCTAAAAGCCACTTTTAAACTCACTTAGCTTAAACGCATTTCTGACAATTCGAAAATTAAACATCAACAAATACACAAAACTCAAACAACTACCAATATTTCAAAAAGTAGAAAACGTTTTTAGATTTATATCAAATAACTTAATGTAATATTATCTCTAGTACGTAAGACTGATGTAATATCTGTTGTTTTTTCAAATAAAGAGAAAAAAAAAAAAAAAAAAAAACCAAATTTGAAGTGCTCCATTTCACTAGCAATATATCTAGGTCACTTCTTCTATATCGTGAGGATAGACGGTTCAACCCCTCACACTAAAGGTATAAATGTTTATCGTAATTTTTTAGGCTATATTGCCGCTTTGAGAACATGCAAGTACAGTGATGCTAATTTTAATCATACAAATTCAATATTCGCTACATAACCTTGTTATGACTGCAAGCATAAAAAAACTGACACTGTGTAAGCATTTTTCACAGTTTTTCTAGAAAACAAAACAAAATACGGCCGTCTTATTTTGCACCCTTTGCAGCTGGCTCGACAAGACCACTTCAATGTTGTCAGTTTTGAAAAAAATCTCAAGTTTGGAAGAAATTGAAATGGAAAGGTGTCTGGTCCATCTCTTCTAAATCGCGAGGACAGACGGTTTACCCCCTCACGCTATAGGCATAAACGTTTATCAAAATTTTGGAGGCTATATAGCCGCTTTGAGAACATGCAAGTACAGTGATGCTAGTTTTAATAATAGAAATTCAATATTCGCTACATCCTTTCGTTATGACTGCTACCATAGAAAAAAAACGTACAATGTGAAAACATTTTTCTCAATTTTTCTAAAAAACAAAACAAAATACGGCCGTCTAATTTTGTACAATTCGCAGCTGCTTCGATAGGACCATTTCAGTGTTGTCAGTTTTTAAAAAAATAACTTGAGTTTGGGGGAAATTTAGGTGGTCCGTCTCTCCCGCTGGTCCATCTCTCCCGAAATTACCATATAGATATATTATAAGAATGATGCTGCGAGAATCGTAACCAGCTGCCTCAAACCTATTCCTATCAAAAAGCTTTTCTGCTCATCCGCATCGCTCCTTTGCAATACGTTGAGATCGACGATCTAACACAACCACTGCAGGAGCAAGATCCACACCACAATCACTTCAAATCGCGAAAGTCATTATTGAGCCGCAACTAGAGTTGTCAACTACAACGGGCGAGCCCATCACCTCAGGAAGTTTTAACGATTAGTCGTTCTATCTCCCTTGAGTGAGCGCAAAAGACTTGGACAAAACAGTCCACCGTCAAGCTCCGCCACAAACCCGTAAGAGGCCAACGCCTTAACCGCGAGATAGCCAGGGGTGTTACCCAGCGGGCTTACACTCACGCCCTTACTTCCAATTTCGACCAGATTACTCCAGTCTCTTGATTGGTTAAGTTCGAGGTCGCTTGCGCTGTTCACCCAGGATCGGGTAGCCGATGGTCGTTTCAAGAGCAGTCGCCGTAAGGTCCGCAACCACCCCCGCTCTATAATAAACAGTACTGCTTCCAGACTCCCCCGACTGTTAGTCAGAGTGCGCAATCGATTGGATTATGCCGCACGGAGCGCAGACCGTCCAGGAGCGCCAGAAGGTTGATTCCTAGGGGAAACTAACCCTGAGGTCGGAGTCCTCCCCCCCCAGGTTCGCACTTTATGCGTGGAGGCCGTCGGATGGGTGTTGACCCGTGAGTGTGACCAACCCTGAATAGAATGGGTCTTCGTGGCCAACTCAGCAAGGGCCCCTTAGCTCCCATTATTGAGCCGCACACAAACGCTCCAGGGCAGTCAATTTTCGAACTGCATCCACTCAATGGAGGGCTTCACTTCACGAGAACATAAGGGAACAGACAGCGCCGGGGTCCCATCTCCACCATACAACCTGGCGTAGTCTCAATAGATTGAGGATGGGTGTGATGAGATGCCGAGCAGGGATCTTTCGCAGGGCGGGGCTACACAAATAATCCGATATGCGACTGGAACACTGCAGGATGAAGACCAAATCCTACCCTGCCCGCAGTTGTCAACCCCAATCACACACCAGGACCTACAAGAGGCGAGATACGACAAGGCCATCCAGTTTGCAAAATGTTGTAGAGACGTGTCCTAACCTGGTCCGGACATGTTAACGAACGATAGAAAATGTGATACAATAAAATACAATATATGGAAATTATTAATAAAAATATTACATATTATTACTTAAAAAATGACATTATGTTAGGTATTTGGAACGAAATATTAAATTAAACTTGCGGATGATACACTTATACCCTAAAAACGTAAAACAAAACTATTTAATATTTCAGAGGGATTTTTGCGTACTCTTCCATTGCACATAATCCATTTTTTTGTCTTTTTAAATTAGGTTTAGATTTACATCATTATACCGCGTGTCGTATAGAAAGCTCTTATCAGTTTGTGTTTTTGTTAGGGAGGATAATTATTTCTTCTTACAAAGCACATGGTCAATATCCGTTTTAAGTACAGCTGAAGTACATCCGGAAATTTATAGTCACAAAATAAAATCTTCAGAAAGGTAGGTATCTGCATGATTCGGACTTAATCAGTCTAGTACTGATATCTGTTCTTTTATGACTAAATCTATATCCAATATTTAAAAAAAAAACAAAATTATTTATTGAGTTCAAATTATGAGTACATTCAATTTACAAAAGTCTTAACCTAACTAGGCTGCCGCCTGTTCCAAGGTAGACAATTATTTTAATTATCCTAAGAAATCTATAATATTATATTTATATAAATAAACAAAATCATACATAATGTAACAGAAACATCTTAATTACCTAATAAAAATTCGTAGGAAAATGTCATGAAAATTGTCAATATTATTTTATTTTAAAACATGATAAAAATTGATATATATTCATATAATATGTATAAATAAGTATTGATATGTATTATTAATATACAAAATAAATTCAGAAAAATTAAAATAAAATAAAAAATTATATTACTACACTACACTGCGTTTTCACCCGCGTGGTGATGGAAAATTGTGATAAAGATGATAGAAAACCATATATCGTATACCATATCCATATAAATTATAGCCTATGTGTTATTCTGATGTGTAAGCTATATTATTGTAACATCCATACATTCTTACAAACTTTCGCGTTTATAATATTATTATATTATTATTAGGATAGTAGGAGAAAATTTTCAAAATATATGTTGACGCTTAGAATTTAAATTTCGAATATCAATTTCTTAGATTTTTTTCCTACTTACTTGACAGTTATCGTTATATTTTAGATAATTCACACTATATCTTTGTAAATTAAAGCCTATGAGTTATTCTGATGTGTAAGCTATATTATTGTAAAGTTTCATCAAAATCCATTTAGTAGTGTTTGCGTGAAAGAGTAACAAACATCCATACATTCTTACAAACTTTCACGTTTATAATATTAGTAGGATTATAGTAGGATAGTAGGATAGAATATAAATTTCGAATGTCAATTTCTTAGATTTTTTCCTACTTACTTGACAGTTATCGTTATATTTTAGATAATTCACACTATATCTTTATAAATTATAGCCTATGTGTTATTCTGATGTGTAAGCTATATTATTGTAAAGTTGCATCAAAATCCATTCAGTAGTTTTTGCGTGAAAGAGTAACAAACATCCATACATACATACAAACTTTCGCGTTTATAATATTAGTAGGATATACTATTATGTTTTTATTATAAAGATTCAATTATTTAATAAGGTGTTCAATGTCTCCATTTGTACAATTTAAGAGGTAGGCACTCAATATTTATGAATGTCGTAGTATTAGGTGCACACATAATTAATATATTTTTAAATATTATGTATGTTGATTATATCTTAACATTCAACTAATTACCAAAACTTATTTCATCTTGTTTTTATATATTGTTTTCACAATGAATTGTACTTTTTTTTTTGACTAGGTATTTTATATTAAATTTTATATTTCTTAACATATATTAAATATTATTGACTTTTTAAAAAAAATAGCTTTATCTTTCTCTTTACTTTAGTTTTAAGTCAATTATGTTCGTCACACTCTATTTCATTGTTTTTTTGAGGACCATATTTTAGGGCAATTTAGTTCTATGAGCATTTTAATAAAACTTTTACATATTTTTTTGTAAAATTAGAGTCCTGTCCATCCTAGAACGGGCTAGTCCCAGTTAAGTGACAGAATCAAAGAAGCAAAAGGTTTTGCCATTCGGTTCCTGTTATTTTTATAAACATAAACAATCGTGTACTTGGTCGTTGTGTTGTTCACTGCTCAGCTTCAATTCCATTGGTACAGCGATTATACCAATATTTATGAATGACGTAGTAATTTGTTTACCTTCTTAAGAATCGCGAAATTTTCGCGTTACTGCCTATAATAACGTGAAAAATAGCAATAAAGCGTACTAATGTTATTTATATATCGGTGCTAAATAGGGTTTTTATGCATAGCAATAAATAATCTTTTACGACCAGAACCGTACATTATATTGGACAAGGGCTCGAGTAAAATAGAAGCATAAAGTTAAATTTAAGGCTTTGTCGGGTGTTTTAAACACGGTGATTTCGCAAGATTTTATGCAAACAGAATGAAATAGAGTTATCAGGCGAGTGGCGGCGCCTGGTGGGCTTCACCTTTCCGAGTTGGCGAACGCTCGACGCACACACAGTGGGGTCTCGTTTATTTACACTGGACATTTTTTATTGTTTGCTGTTAAATAATATCATAAATAGGCAGTTAATGGTTCCTGTGCAGCCACTAAGACCCGCTCGTTAACTTGGGTCGGCTCAACTCACGCTTCAACCCCCATCCGATAGCCTCCTCGAGGATGATCGAACCTGGAAAGGACTCTGGGAAGGAAAGGACGGCTGGTGGATCAATAGGGGATGACTTTCGGGCGGTGCTGCACGCTTTGCGCACCGTGCGGTCTAGAAATGTTTTTTTTCATTTTCTAAGCAGCGGTGGTATATTGACCTGATATCACCTTTCCTTGAAATGATCCGTAGGACACCCTAACCCGAGTGAAAGGCAGGCAAAGGACGCCATGGTCCGCGATAAATTCGAACTGAATTAACGCTAATATCAGGAAGAAGCCGTGCAAGCGACTTCGACCTGTGACCAGACGGGAGGACGGAGAAATCCGTCAAAATCTGGTAGTAAGGGCGCGAGGCCGCACGCTGTGGTCAGTTTCCAGTGCCTCGCGGTAAGGCGTTGGTCTCTAACAGGCTTGTTGGCTTAGCTAGACGGTGGATTGTTTTCGTCCTCATGTCTCTACGTTCATTCCAGGTTGAATGAACGATCAATACCGTTATACCTTCCTGGGGTGACGGGACTCTAAAGAGTAGAAACGTAGAACACTTTTGTATGCGACTTTTGTATGCGACTTCGAACACTTTTGTATGTTTGTATGTTTATGTTTCTACTCTAAAGAGTAGAAACATAAACATACAAAATAAAATGACTTGCGGATTAGGATTGATTCTTGTGGTAATGCCTTTTAAATAAGCGTAACGATGTTGACCTAAACATAGACATTAATTACAGCAGGACTGCCATAAAGTTCTTAAAAATCAATAATGGTTTCATAAAAATATTCCTACGAGGCTCATTTCGGAGAATGCGTTAATGTTACAGTGTCTTCCATATTCACCCGACGACAATCCACAGTCCATAAAAACTAGTGATGCGCCGAAAAATAGTAATTTTAGATAAAAAGTAATCTTTTGTCTAAAATAATTTCTTTTCGTATGTTTTTTCGTTCAAGGTTCCAATGAACCTCTATATTTCAACTACTGACTGCGTAGTGTTGCGCCGAATATTCTGCAACAACTCGGTATTCGGGCTATGTAACCTGTTTATTTACTATTTGGACGAATACGGAATAGTACAATTTTTGCCGAATATTCAATAAGCCGAAAACCTACCTTTTTAAAGGATGATCGACGCCTTTTTTTACGAAAATAAAAATTCTAAATCCCATATTTTGTCAAAAATATGATCAAAATATCATCTTTTTGTACTTACTCATGTAATTTAGGAAGAACTTAGAGCGCAGATAAGATAGATGAGTAGTTATAGGAGTAGAAAACAATGTGAAATAGTTTTGCCGAATATTAAGATTCAGCCAAGCCGCCTTTCGGCAAAACAATAATAGACACATAACTAATAACAACTCTATAGCAATAATTATTATTTATATTTGGAAACAAATTATTAATGCAACTTCTACTGCATTGCATGGCAATAATAACTGAAACTTGCCGATGGCGTGCTTGTGATACTTTTCCTCCTCCCCTCCGACAGCGTAATCAAATGCCTGCTTTGATATATGTGTTAAATATAGAACTCGGGAATATACGCCACTGTAAAATTTGAAAATTACTTTTGGTCGCCTAGATTAGCATTTCGAGTCACACTGTGCGACGCCACCGACCTGGAGATAGCGCTTGTTTTATAGGGACTGGGGTCGAGTGCATAGTTCAAGAGACTGCAACGAGATAGCAATATATGTAAATTTTGAATTATGTATAACTCTTTCCCATTCTGAAAACCTTGAATTTTCTTTCATTAGAAAAGCAAAGTAAAATCTAATGTACCCTTATAATAAAAAAGCTTTTTTAGCTATTATTTAAAAAAAAATCACCAACATATTTTTTTCGCGACATAAATGCATATAAGTACCAACTCTATATCAGATATCCAATCCCTACACCAGCTTTATATGTTTTACTCAACGTACAATAAAAAAATGTTAGCTTGCCTAAATACTTATTTGGGGGTCTTCCCGCTGGTAAACATGCGAAAAGCAAGCGTTGTGTGATATTTTCAATTCGCCATTATGCGTCAGGAAAAATAACACAACAAATACCCATAGCTGAAAAGTTTATGACAGAAGCTATCTATGTGAGGCGAAGGTGCGAGGCGAAGGTGCGTAGATTCGAACGTCGGGGTTACCAATGTGAGTCGAAGGTGCGTTTTGAGATGTTCTGAGTCGGGGTCAACAGTGTGAGGCGAAGGTGCGTTTTGAGATGTTCGAAGTCGGGGTCAACAGTGTGAGGGACCACCCCTCACAACACTCCAGGTTGTTCGGTGTGAGGTGGTGGTATCAACTTACGAGTTATCTTCGTATTGAAAGGCGGTTTTGACTGAAGTAGAAGGAATTTATTGATCGAAGGTTTGAATATTGCCAGTTATAACGCTTGCCGAATAGTTTATGACGCGAGTGTATAGATGCGCGACTGCGGTTACGAGGATATACAGATGAGGATTATGCGTGTACTCCTAGTATCTTCTACTGGGCACGGCTCGAGTCTGTGGGATTACAGACTGATGCTTCGAGACTCAGGGAGAATGAGGAAAGGAAACCAAGGAGCCGGATTGACCTAACTCGTGAGAGAGAGTGCCGAATGCCGTCGCAACCTTGGGGGAAGGTGATCACTCGGGGAATGATAATTTGGTTGCTTTTGCGCCAGTTTATATAGGCCGATCAATGATGCAATCCAAAAATATTCCGAGTAAAAGTATTGTTTCATCGTGCTCATTCATAGCTGCCCGAGTCAAAATAATAGCTGAATTGTGTCTGTGGCTTTCACTGGAAATCGACGCATTTGCTGATCGCATGTAATAGACTTAAGGTCCGTTACAGAACTTTCATACGTTGTATATGTGCACTGATTTGCTCGTAATCCAGAATTTAAAATTGCACAACCAAGGAAAAGAGAAACCAATTTACGTACAGTTATTTTTTCCGCACATATAATAATTTTACCCTTTAGGGATATACTTCACGAAAAATAAGGATCTAACATTTTTATTTTTCTCCTGCTGAAAATGACAAAATATTTCTAAAATAATAATTGTTCTTTAAGGGTTTCTTAATTAATTATTAATAACTATAGTTTGCATTAACAAATTTATATTTTTGTTTTGGTATTGCAAACTATTGTTTATAACAGTTTATTTTTGGGCGGTAATCATTTTTTTGGTCCTGATTTTATTCGAGCTTAATCGTAAAATTTTAAAATCTTGAATATGTATTGTATTGCTTGGTCCTCTTTTTTACACGACTGCCCAACAACAAGGAATGTAATGTGTTTAGGGTTCATCTATGTATGTTTTCCTTTTTCTTATTCCACCATATCTTCTAAACGCTTGAACTGATTTAAAAGTTTGTGGTATTGTGAGAATCATTTTATCATGCCAAGTGTCACAGAGTACCTAAACTCTCCAAATATCACAAATAATTGTCTAAATATTCAAATGTCAATAAATTATGACAAAATATCGTGATTAGTATCAAATGAAAGGTCTAATTGAGTACATTCCGAAAATATGTATGTATCTGTCATATACTATAGATAAATACATAAACCACAATTATTTTAAAAATAACCGTTTTATTACTTATAATATGTCATTCCGAGTGTCATAGGGTACCTTAACTGTCGAAATATAAAGTAAGTAGTTGTCGAAATGTTTCCATGTCTAAATATCAATAAATTAACATAAATTTATCATGTTTAGTGTCAAACGAAATGTCTGATTGAGTACATTCCGTAAATATAAATGTATCTGAATGGATAAACATATACACCACAAATATTTGATAAAAAACCGTATTTTATTTAATTATAAATACAATAAATCACTTTCTGTAACGGCGGTCGTGTTTTCTCTCTTTTTAATATATTTAGTTGTTAGTTTTTGTACAACTCTTGAAGGGCGATGCATACGTCATCTAAATGGTCGGCTGGAAGAAATTGATGTAACCTACTTTATAATGGAACAGGAAGTGACACAGTTAGATCTGAAGTCATTAGGTCGTTGAAATTAGATTTTTGACCCTTTTCCGATCCTTTAATGTTACTTTCCAGCGCGTGTCAACTCGGTGTACTCGTATTTAGCAGTCTCACGGGGTATTTTGATGTCAATATGTCTATAAATTTTCTCATAGTATACTGGGTACATCATAGAATGATAAGGAATTAAAGAGATACCGTTTCGCATTGAAACTCAAAAAATATTATATAGTTTACATCGAAAATCAATTTATACTTTATGAAAAAGAAAAATCAACGAAATTATTACACCTATATTGCAGAATTAAGTGGACATGTTTCCATTTTGTGATCGTTTTGCCGCGTATGATAACTTTCACTCAATAAAACTTGTGACTAGTGAAGCTACGACCATATAGGGTTTTAAATTACTCGATGCCGTACTACGTTTTGGCAGCTAGAAATTTACTAGGAAGCGCAACGTGTAGATACACTCATAATTCCAAACATTGATTAATCTTTAATACAACCATTAATACAGCTCTGTTTATAAACTATCGATTTGTGTGTATTAACTATTTGTGTGTATGCTCTGGCCAGACTACTAATTTTCTTTGAGGAATAACCCAGATTTAAGTCGAACCTGTCTGGATGTACCCATGGTGTGGGGTTTTAAAAGAATTTTGTGTTAAACTACAGTCATAACATAAATTAATTGTACACGGAAATTTTCCTATAATATATTGTTTAATTCTGCACTAAGTTTTGTTTGTTTTATTTGGCGGAAACTGCCTCGAGGCTAAACGAGTAGAAAGAAGTTTTTGTAATGGTTTTGAATTGTAATTTTTTAGGTTGTTCCATTTTTTATTTCCAAATTTAGTTTCCGCGTTTCATCTCTAAAGCGTAGTGGTTTTCTTTTGTAAATTCCCGTTATAAATAATTGGCGTGTATAAAGTGTATACAATATATATTTTAAGTTGTTCTGGTGAGTTGGTTTGAGTTTATTTTGAAACTAAACAAACTTTAACCTTATATTGTTAGAAGTTCTTGTGCGCTCTTACTCTATCAATGGCGCCAGTATAGAATTTGGCTGTGTTCGATTTACGGCGGTGGACGCATTCCATTGGTCTCTACGCGGGTCAGTAATCAACCATTAATAGACAAGAGTACATTGCTGGCGCCCCGGTTCTTGGTTAAACGCCATTCCTTTCATTCTATCAGTGACCTACTTTATATTCCAGTGACGTAATAGATAATCAATCTTCTTGACAATTTACTTTTAGCTATGTTTTTGATAACAAAATCGATAATTGGGAACGTATATGGACAGGAATTGACCAGACAGCACCTAATAGAAATTCACTCTCACATGCGGTAGATCCCTTTTATGCGTACCACAGAAAAGCTACGTATACCTTTGCATTAAATTCTATATTATACTCACCACAACTATTAAATAGCTGGACGTAAAATAAATAAAAACATGAAAGAAATTCTTGTAGACCACCCTCTCTACGATCTGACCGAATTCGAATTAAAAACATTGTACCCATTTAAATATTACTTTTATGTAAGAAATCATGTATGCATTTTCTGACTATATTGCTTTCATATTACATAACGCAACAGTAATTGAAAAAATCATCTATAAAAGTAGCTACATATTAATTACATTGTTTTTTTTTAAATGTTGGTGACATTTTTAGGATATTGTTGTTTGTTTTTTTTCTTAGTAGTTTAATTATGATATTGATTATTAAAAATATTTTGACTGTTTATATGATCTAATTCTAACAATTCACGATTATTTTTCATTGTTTTATTCAGTTATGATGCTGGACCCATTAAATTTTCTATTGGTCTTTAAAATAGGTAAGATACTCAAACTAGTATCATGCAAAAAACTTGTAATAACTGCCTGTTACTTAGAGTAGCTTGTATACTATATACCTATAGTATATTGTGAGACGTCCAAGCACGGTAAATTCACGAATTTGATACGAATGTAGTGTAGTATAATAAAAAATAATAAAAAAAATATCCAACCTTTTTTTCTTTCTCATAAACAAACGATATATATACATGAAGCGTGCTTCGGTGCATAGATATGTCTAAAGGGCTCCCTAGACGATCAAGCATGCTTGTCAGGCATTTACGTGCTTAACAAGCATGCTTGGCGTGGCTTAATGACACAGTAAGCATGCTTGTCAAGCGTGTTTACGCTCATTCTCCGGAGCAGCGCCTCCGCGCCGCGCCGCGCAGTGCTTGTCAAGCCGTTTTGACCGTCTAGGAAGCTGTAAGCATGCTGGTCAAGCTTCGCGTCGCGGGCTGTTAGGAAATCGCAAACCGCAGTTTTTTTTTAACCAAAAATACCTAATTTTATAGCTTTATACCAGAGAGTCACGTTCATTAGACGTTATTTATCCCCTTTGCAGCTCTATATTCAATGGCAGTCGCACTTAAGGCGATAGGATAGGCCAAACTGTAAAATAGACCTATCTTTGAAAGCCTATTTCTCATAAATGGATGGTCCAAATACATGAAAAAATATATATGGTATGTGTAATATGATTAAAAACAAATTTGTTGTCTCGTTTGTTTATTATTACTGTTAGTTTTGACAGAAAAAAATCTTATCTTTCCTATTACTTTCGGCAAGAATTTTTATATGTTTTTCAAAAGCCTGAAGCGATTTATGATTCTTTCACCATATTATAGAAAATTTGTTGATTTACAAAATTGTTGTTTCAAAATTTTCATCAATAATTATATACGTAGTATATCAATAATATTACTTAAATACGCGGTCAATAGCGGCCGCCAGCCAGTCTTGTCCTAGCATTCGCACCGGGAGGTCCGGGAGGAGAAAACTCCAGTCGCGCGTCGGGGCTGACACCCACACATTTTTTTTTAATTTAAAAATTCCTTTAATGTAATCTTAACATTCCGTGTATTCTCAGAAATTGTAGAAAAGTCTTTACATTTCGGTAGAAAGAAAAGACCCAATTTTGGTAGAACTACCGAAAATAAGGAAGGTTGGAGACCACTGGACGTGACTGTTGCGTTGCAAAAATATAACTTTTCATCAAGCATTGTCCACAGAACGTAGGTTGCTTCTCAAGCCATCAATCAAGCTTAGTTTCTAGACGGTCAAAATTGCTTGTCAAGCTTGAAAAAATCACTTGCTTCACAAGCATGCTTGATCGTCTAGAGAGCCCTTAAGACACATGCGAATGCGTGATATTTTTTATGCCTGCTGAAAGCGTCAGTTGCTGACAATCGGCCAATGGGTGAGGAAGTGATCGACCGGAATGAGGACCGGACGTCCGTCCAGATTGTCAAGGTTGGAAGCACGTATTGCAAATGGTGTCAAACTTTACTTAAAGTCTACGATACCCAGGTAGATGCCATTCATGGGTTTAACAAGCTTTCGGAGATAACGCACCGAGGAGTATGTGTATGTGGAAACCTGAACAAAATTCGAAATTCCTAACCTAACTAAATAAATAATACTTACATCAGAGAGTATGCGGTAACCATGGTGTCATATAAATGCATAATTGTCACGGTAACAACCGATAACACGCCATGTCGGCAGTCGCAACCTAACCTTTATGCAGCTTGCACGTTATTGTTCTCAGCTCTATTAACAATCTTTTATTCAAAAGCATTTTGTTGATTTTTTATGTAGTGTGGAGTATATTGCAGTTATGGATGTTGAGGTTGTAGGTATGTACAATATTTAACAATAATTTATATTGTTAATCTTATTTTGTTATTGTGTTTTATTTATACGGTTTAGTGAAATCCTAAGTTACAAAAGTTTAGCTCTTATATTAACTACTTTCTTATATAAATGTGTAGCAAGTAGTTGCCACTTTTTTTGTTTTTTTTTGTTAACGTTATATAATAGTCTACAAGGATTAAAATACACTTTTATTAAGCTCAGACCCATATTTATCCAGTTTGTGACCGAAATCTAACAAAAAAAAGACACTTAGTTACCAGTGACGCTCTACAATTATTTAAGCACGATCAAGGTCCACCAGCTGATTCCGATGAAGAAGAATTAGATGACACAGATTGATTTAACATTTATTTATGTTGTAAAAATATGTAGGTTTCAATTATTTTTAATTGTATACTAAAAAAACTGTTTGATCTCTTTCGGATAAGCGTTTTTTTTTACGAAAATTACCAAAAAGTATTTTGCACAAGTTTTGAGATCAAGTACTCCACCGTGCGATGCCATTGGCATCAGACGGATAAAGGAGTAGTACAACCGTTTCAACGACAGCCGCACTTTCAGTGGACAACAAACCACGTGCCGGTAGGTTCTTAACAAACCGAAATGACAGTGTGGACTTTGGTCATGCAAGTTTCCTATTGTGATTCTTGGCTTATTCCACAAAATAAAAATGTCGCTGAAGTGACCGATTTTAACCAAGAAAGGACATTATGCGTAATGCGACGGCCTAGTTAAACACCATTTTAGAAGATGCATTTCAAAAGTTTTTTTCACTGTGATGGAACCGCAGTGCGTGCATAATCAAGGGGATTACTTTGTAAGAAATCATAGTAAATTTATTTTATCTGAATAAGTCTGTTTTTGCGAACCAAAGGTTGGATACTTTTGAAAACGGGTGTATTGTAATACATCTGACTTATTCTTCTTCTTAAGGTGCCTCTCCAACTAGTGAAGGTTGGCAGTCAGCTCTGCATACTTCTTTTTGTCCTTCGCCAGGCAACACAATTCGGCGACACTCGTAATCCCGGTTCATTCTCGTATGTTCCGCAACCAATATTTTCGTCTACGGCCTGGTCTCCTCTTACCTGCAAGTTGCAACGGTTAAGAAAAGTATTGTAAACGCGCATTTTTTTTAGGTGTACGAAAATATCCATTTTGATCCCCTTCCATTTCCAGATTGAAGTCTGTCTGTATGTCTGACTGCCTGTCTGGCTGTGTGTCCACGATAGCGCCCAAACGCGTAATCCGATTCAGCTGAAATTTGGTATGCAGACATCATTTAGTCATCGCTAGAGTTTAAAATATTGTAGTTAAAATCGGTCCATCATGGACCAACTAATCATAGATAAATCTCGAAATATTGAACTTAAAAACGTTAAATTTCGTACACAGATGACTTGTTGGACCGAAATCACATGGTGAAATTTTGGTTTGAATATCTTATATACAAGCTACACTAATAATATTACATTCCGCCATACATTTTAATTAAATATTAACGCCGTCTGTTGGCGCTTAACCGAGAAACGAATCGCGCCGCCCGAGGCAATTGCAACGGAACCCGACTGGTTTGATCATTTATTTATTTATTTATTTTATTTTCGAGAAATATACAGCGTTTCATTAATTATTAGTAATTATTCTAATACAGTGTTTCGCTGGCCGATTAATTGTTTCCTAGATTATTTTCTTTTAGGGTAAATCAAAAGTTGCATTGCACTAAATTAAATTAAATTAAATTACAATCGATTTTTTGCAAGGATAGGAAAGGAGAGGGATGGGATATATGTAGGATAGGATATAGGTATTCAAATTATACTCTTTGCTATTCTCATTTTCGCTCTGAGTGTTTTGAAACAATTTGTATACTCACTATATAATCACTTCCTAGACGCCTAGTGAGCTAAGGACATTCAAAAAATAATTTTGTTTATTCTATTGCATTGCTCGAGAGTTTTTGTCTTAATAACCATCTACGATGTATTGAACTAGGTAATCGCTCTCACATTATTGCAAAATTTTCAATCATCGTTTGCTCTCCGGGCAGAATTTCATTATCCCTAGATTACTAGGGTGCACTACGTCCTATGTGATGGCATAGCGACAAAGTAAATTACTAATTCTTGTACCGGAATAATGCAATTTGGCCGCCGAATTGGTATCGCCCGTTTTTCATCCTCCTGCCACCCCTGGCCTTTCGTCCTGTATAATTTTCCTTCCGATAAGTTTTACCAACTATGTAGGTACCTATATACGTCGTCACAATTTTCTTTTCAATTTACCTAGGAATTCTAGACTACACTAAACCTCGTTAACATTTCGGTTGTCACGTCTGTGTATTAGACTTGGATACTATTTTTTGTTGCTGACTCATTTAATGACGTTTTATAAAACGTTTCACTCAAAATGTAACTTTCTTTTTCTTTTCTAAATACTTAGTCGTTTTTAGAGTACTCGCGGGTGTATTAGAAAATGGACAATTACCTACGTGGTTATTTAATGTATGTATGTACCATCATGTTTCTTACATGTTCTTCTTCCAAATATAATCAATATTTTCTTCATATTTAGACGATAGTACAATTTTATGGAGAATATAATTAACCCTTTAATTTGTGAAGTAAAAACTCACCCGTACCGTTTCGAACGTGAAACCGTCGAGCGTGAAATCGGCGTGAATCGACGGCCTTGAGAAAAACGTCCATAAGTTATAAACCACTATACGGATCATAAAAAGGAGAACTGTAAAATGATCGCATTGAATATGATTTTTTTTAACTGCCCATTAGACATTTTGCCGTAGGTAGGCGATCGTCCCGAGCGGGACGTTACACATTGGAGGGGATGTTATTCATCTATGCACTTATATTTTGAGACATTTTCTAAACACTCTATTTATTTAACCGAGTATTATTGAATCACTAACTGTACCACCTCAGTGGAAATTTTCTCTAAAACTTTCGCTTTCCCATAAAACACATATGACAGATGCGATATTCGCTTTGTTTTTCTAAGATTCTAGAAGTTTCGCTTGGGATTTCGTAGCTATCATAACACGTCAACCGCCCTCGAACGTCACAAACGAATGACTTTCCATTGGAAACGAAAGCATTGCGAACGCTCTTGTTCTTTTGGGTTACTGCCTATGTTTCGCTGGACCACTCGCTTTTGCTGGCTCGCTAAACTTTCAGCTTGCTGGCTAAACTTTTTTACCTCGAATCCTGGGAATGTTCCTGGAAATCGCTCTCCAGCTATCTAGCTGATCGTTATTAAAAGGCGATCTGGAGAGATCCATCTGGGCGCGAAACTGCATATCGCACATTGTTTTATGCCTACACATCTAATAATAATAATATCGTGCATTCCCACTGAAGCAAAATTATCGGTTGCCTAAAGCATGAACATGAGAGATGACATACGCATCCGTAGCAGACACGACATACTAACCTATTAGCCCGGTAGGCGGAAGGAGTGTATCATAAATCATTAGGGTCATGAATCAAATCTTTTTAGGTAAATACACATTATAACGTATTTATAGACTAATTAAAAATATTATCCCAATAGGGCAAGATATAAGATGACACCTTAGGGTTACACGAAGACTACATAAATTAAAGAAAATTAATGGAAAATCATTACTCTGCTCTCCCGCAACTTAATTCCTTATGGAAACTATACATTTTATTAATCACAAATCATTATTGGGAGTGGACGGGAGGGGGGGAAGAGAGGGATCGCAGCTCGTAGGTCGAGATTTTGCTCCGAAATCGAAATCTACATATTTATGAATTCGAAGACTATCGCGGTTGTCTGACATTATAAATAGGATAACAAGGCATTTACCGCGTGAAATTTGTTTGTAGGACCCGATGTTTCGGCGATGTTGCAACCGATGTTGTCTAGGGTAGACTTACGTGCTGTCATTCGTCATCTGGAGGTAGGCGGCAAACTGCTGCTCTTACTTCGCTGATTACGACGGTGTTAGGGGGGCGGGTTCGACGGGCTTGACATTTCAGAATCCGCCGCGCACACAAAACTCACTGTATCTTGTGTTACATCTTTGCGCTCGGCGATGGGCATTGAGAACATGGTAAGAAGAGGGCTCCACGTATAACAGATTTTGTAACCGTCTCTATTGAAGTTTGGGGTTCTTATTTTTTTAATGGCTTCCTCGATCATGCGAGTAAAGTAAAATTGAACCCCGTTTTACGATTGACAGCACTTCAGTCTGCCCTGGACAACGGCGGTTGCAACATCGCCGAAACGTCGGGTGCTACAAACTTCACGCGGCGTTTTTTAAAATCCTATTTATAATCTGCATATTTGTTTCTAAAGAGATTGTTCATGTCACATTGAATAGATTCGTGTGACCGATGACAAGGTGCGTACATCTCTTCGGCTTCCAGTCTAACAAGAGATGGGTGTTGTGGGTTGGACGGTTTGGACGGTCGAGTGCGTGAGCGTCAATACGGGCGACACGCCATTAGGCACGCGGCGAGGCATCGGTTGGCTCGCGTTTGTCAATGGCCATACCATGGTACATCGATTACGGTGATGTCTCCTGCTATGCTAATGGCACCGTCATGCTTTTAGCCCAAACGGTAATCACCAAACGTAACTCCGTCGCCGCTCACAAACTCGCTTAATTTACCATTCAAACACCGTCCCCAAATAACGAGATGTGTATAATATTGTACGTGAGTACATCAAATCCTTTTAAGCACCGACAGCAGAAACGTGCCGCTAATAGTATACACGAGTAATTCCGTATTGCACCGATTGCTTCAGCCTCTAACGGGTGGTTCGCTAATCAGGATATTTTCAGCTGCACTAAAACCAGCTTCAAAACAGCAGTGCGATCTATAGTAGTTGGGGCGGGAGTGTCAGCGAAGCAAGACTGAATTACAAATATATTTTTTTATTATTATTGTTATTTTATTATTTTAATAAAAAAATAATGGAAACATTATTTTTAAACCCCCTTAAACCGTAAACTGCCCTAACTATAACCTTCTGTCCAAACAATGAACCACTCCCGTTTTTTTATAAAATAGACCATCCAGTGGAAATGAAGAAAGTTTGTACTATTATATTTATTGTGTCATGATCATGACTAGGTACCTGCTGAACGAATTGCTCCGTGAGTGATCACTCGCCTGCAGGCATTTTTTTGCGTTTCGGAATAATTTCTGCTATCAAAGAACCTCGCCCAACTTTGTCCGCTGGAAAGGATCTGGCAATCATCCGGAACTTTTCTTATAATTAGACTTTCAGGCAACTTATCTGCCATCTAGAGTTTTGATATAAATACTTGCTCATATGTATTTTTGTAGGATTTATCCCAAAAATTAGGCATTGACGTAAGCTGCATGAAGAGATCTTGAGCGTTCTGGACATAGGCAGAAGATGGCGATCGGATGCTCTAAGTCCAAAGACGTGTCGAAAAAATAAAACCACCAGTTCTTGAATCTTCTAAGTGCTCCGCATTAGTGCATTCGTATTAGTTTAAATTGGTTTTCGACCTATCATTGAACTGAACTGTTTTTTTGTAATGTGAAAAAAAATAAAAAAAATGTTTTACGTGAAATGTTTTTTTGATTGCATGTTTTTTAGGATGGCCTGCTATTTATAATCAAATACAAAGCAACCCTTCAGCTTAGCGAATTAATACTGTTCGAATTAATAATGACATTTCTGTGATGGTACATTGTTAGGCACATTGCCACCATTCAATGAACCACATTTCACAAATCACAGAAACATCCTGGGATACGTATTCAAATATATTATAACGTTTTTTTTATACCCTAAATAATGTATTTAAAATTAAAATACACCAAATATATATCTATAAACTATTAGGGATTTAGGGTTATCGCTAAAATTATATAAAAATTGGTACATAGTTCTGGCAGTTTACGGTATTTAAAAAGGCATAGTCTCTCATTAGGGTTTTAATTTAATATTTTATTTTTTTTATCATCCATTGTTTTTTGTAAATGGTGTAAATTATAAACGGTATTAGTCTCAAGTCCCGATTTCATTATTGTCAATTTAATTAGTTATATACTGTAATTTACCACGAATGATATAAATAAAATAAATAGTGGTTAAGAAATAGGTATTTTGCAAAGAAAATAATAATAGAGACTTACGTACCGGTTTTCATGACTTACAAGCTGTAAAGTAAATAGCGGGAATTGTCTATTAAAAAGTATTGAATAGAACAGAATAACTTTATTGTGCTAAAAATAAGATTACACGATTTTAAAGATAAGAACACTGGTTTTAAAATAACAATTTATTCAGAAAGGGCAGACTTATCACTATAACGATTTCTTATAGTCGGCCATTTGATAAATTAAATTTTAATTGTCGTCGTACAGTACACATAGTAGTAATGAAGTTAAATTTGAAATAATGTAATACAAATATATACTAATAAGTTATGCTGGGGTTACAATATACCATTTTTTATGGTTTTCGCCCAGGGAAGGATAAAGGAGAGGATACGGTGGAGTATTTGGTTAGCGGCTGTGTGAAATCAAATGTTTGTTAAACAACTTTATGAAAGTGAGCAACGAACGTGCATACCTGACAGAGCATACCTGAATGAGCAGAATGGACCGTAGAAGAGCACGAATAAACCAAAGAGTGATGTAACAGAATGGCTTGTGTTATGCCGGCTTGATCGAAGTGGCATCCCAACGGGTGAATTTCCCCTAAATAGGAGGGCAAAGTAGCGTTATTGAGGATGTTGTAGAGTAGCGACAACGTATGCGAAAAGTCTACTTCCAAGCTAAAAAATGGTGTAAGTTGGTAGCAATGTGTTTAATTATTGTCGCGTAGAGTTTTGGCGCAATCTGTCAACCAGTGTGTTTAAATCTGTTGGTTAGGTTAGTCGGCCTCGAGCGTGCTTTACAGTTTTTTTTCGAAAAGGTTACCGCAAACAGTTTGTTGCAGACGTGCGTGAACGAAGCGATTCGGACCCTATATCCGGGAAATGCACTACAACGGGTACATAAACAAGGTGTCTCTCAATGCCGCTGAATCTCAAACAAACTACCTCAGATTCGCTCGAAAATCAGTTTCTACTCCAAATTACTTCCTGAGTTGCAGAGGGACAAAGTCAAGAAAAGACGTTGGCGATGATGGAAGAGCCTGCTGATGGCGATGATTGCGCCACGGAAGATGGAGAACATGTCTTTGATAACATGTTCCTTGACGCAATAATCGCCATTCGCAACCAGTACCAGTACCTAAAATACCAGGTGAACTTGTATTTTAGGTGTTGAGCATGTCAAATCTTAAAGAAAAACAAACATGGCCGATCATCACAAGCTTTAAATCTACGCCAGCGCTCTCTATCAACCGCCGCTCAACTACGCTCGATATGAGTGCATTACGATTCTAATATGAATATTAAAGTTACATTGGCTTACATTGTCAGTGCGTACACTAATGTTGCCAACACCTATTCATCTCATCCCGCAGAGCCGCAGATTTATGAAGAATTATTAATGATAATTAAAAAGGACGTGGTCACTACGCGACCCGCGTGGTCATTAGTCACGTGCCATTACCCCAGTGACGAGTGGACTTTTCCATCATATGCGAACGGACGGACGGTGCGGCTGGCTGGCGGGCGTCGCGACAATGAATGGGGTCGTCTGTCTCACGTCACGGGGCAACCCTTTGTAGCGTTGTCATGGCAACCGGCAGTGGCCGCACGTGATTGTGGGTCCCTTTGTACACAGCGCGATAGGACACGGACAAAGGCCGCCGCGCACGAACAACACGTCGTCTCCTCTATCGCTACAATGCAATGATTTCACGTTACTGCATGTGCGAAAAGAGAGATATGTAAAGATACTAAATGTGCATGGTTACATAAAAAGTTTATGCAGTGTTTGGGCTTTATTTTTATCTATCTATTCGAAAATATGATATCGCAATCGGTTTTAACCGCTGGAATGGTAATACCACCGATCGGTGGTTTTTCCGTTGCGACAATTCGCGGGCGGCCGATCTCCGTATTTATGCAATTATGTAATTATATGCGAAAAAAGTCGCCTTCATTGAATAAGCCACCATTATACATTAGTATGCGTGCACTAACATCCCCTATAAATACATTATCGAGGTTTGAAAATTAAAAACATGCGGTCTTGAGTTGTATTCCCTTGACTAGCTTTCTAAAGCTGGGCATTGACGGTCAGTTTTTCGCGTCAGTCTAGACGTAAAACTGTGGTTTCACTCCAAATGGTTTTATGCCAACTAGATTTGCCCATTGACTGGCGTCACTCCGGCTCTTCAGTTTTCTACCGGCCCGGCCGCATGAAGGACGTGTCTCTTTGCGGACATCCACGAATAAAAATGGATTCCGATTCCGAAAAAGAAACATTCCTTGTTACTACGGCTACTGTTTGTTTTATTTTATTTTATAGCAAACTTACAGATAGTAAATATATAATACTAGTATTTTAAATACATATACAAACCAAACAAATTTACTATCCTATGAACAGTTTGCAATGCTTGCATTACAAATTAACAGAAATAACATGAACACGTTGATAGTAGAAAAAATTATAATAAAGCTAATAATAATATAAGGGTAAGAAAATTAATAATTGAATAAGTTGTTAATAAGGTTATTTGGATAGAGCAAAATAGAAGTATGAGTAATTGGATAGTAGGGGAGCGGAACCCATTATGGGATAGGTGCCTAATATGGGATAGTGGGTTATTTCGAATCTGAGGCACTGCCATCTATCGCACTATGGGTGTATCAGTAGCCCGTATGGTCGCACGGCTATGTTGAACCGCCTGGACGCCAGTCTGCTCGTACCAACGAACGAGTGCAGTCCACGCAAAATTTTTGCTCCGGAGATTGTTACGTGCATGTATTGGAAGTTTACTTTTGCTAAGGTAGGTTTGCTAATTCATCTTTATAATGTGTTTTTGCTTAAACTAAAAACATTTATTTTGACTTTCATGTGTTATTTGTTTCTAATATCACATAGTATTTTTGTTTTGAACACGTGTTTGCAAAACATGACCTTGCCCTAATATGGGATAGCGTGGGGTGCCATGTATGGGATATCCCATATTAGGATAACTACTTTTATAATGTAATTTTAAATGTTTTTTTTTTTAAGATGGATAAAGATGAAAATAAAAAGCGGAAGAAATGGGATCCCGAGCAAATGATACGTGCATACAATGCAGTAAAAAACAAGGAAATGGGATACCTTAGAGCTTCTAAATTATTTTCTATCCCAAAGTCGACTCTTGAGCGTTATTGCAAAAATGAAACGCGTACAATAGAAGATCTGAATGCACTGAAATTGGGTAGAAAGCCGATTTTCTCTGAGGATTTGGAACGGGAACTGGTAGAATATAGTTTACTAATGGGGAATAAATTTTATGGGCTAAGAGCTTCGGACATTCGCACTTTAGCGTTCCAACTTGCTTTAAAGAATAATATACCACATCAGTTTAATGCGAAAACAAATACCGCTGGCAAAAAGTGGATGAAATTTTTTTTAAAACGAAATCCTACTTTGTCCTTTAGGACACCTCAAGCGACATCAGCAAATCGCGCAAAAGGATTTACAAAAGCAAAAGTTGACGCATTTAACGACATCCTCGAAGTCGAACTTCCAAAAATCAACTTCGATGCAACCAAAATCTACAACGTAGATGAGACCGGAGTAACTGTAGTACAACATAAAATGGAAAAAGTGTTAAGTTTAAAGGGCCAAAAACAAGTTGGCGGGATTTCATCAGCAGAACGGGGGGCTCTTATAACATTAGTTACTTGTATGAGCGCATCAGGACATTTCGTTCCTCCATTATTCGTTTTCCCCCGAGTGCATATGAAGGAGGAGTTGAAGACTGGTGCCCCACCAGGCTCTCAGTTTGCATGCCATAAATCTGGATGGATACAGAGTTATATTTTCACACAGTGGGTGGTGCATTTCATTGCAACTGTCAGGCCAACCAAGGAAAATCCAGTTATAATGATTCTCGATGGCCACTTTTCTCACACCAGGAATATGGATGTTATTGACTTATGTCGAGATAATGGGGTTATACTTATATGCCTCCCACCGCATTCGTCTCACAGGATGCAACCATTAGACGTTTCGTTCATGAGTCCTTTTAAAACCTACTACGCTAAAGAAATTGATACATGGCTGAAGCACCACCCAGGGCGTGTTGTGACGGCGTTTCAAGTCGCAGAGCTTGTTGGGAAAGCATACCTAAGGTCTGCTACAGTGGAGGTCGCTGTAAATGGATTTAGAAGAAGCGGCATATTTCCATTCGACCGCGATCATTTCAGAGACCACGAATTTGCCGTGCATGATGATGATGGAGTAGACGTGGACACATCTATACCGCTAGTCGTAAATGCTTCGCCAACCACGCCTCTACCAATTTTAAGCGCTGAACCAAAAACACCCCCCTTGACTTTAAGTGCTAGATCAACCACATCTAAACCCACACCAACGTTTACAGCTGCATCAAATCTATCTCCACAGCCATCAACATCAACTTGTGGTGTTAAGATAACGCCGTGTTTCCTTATTAAGCCTACTGATATCAGCCCTGTACCTCAATTAAAAAACAAGCCACCTGATGCACAGAAAGCTCAGGGTAGAACAGGAAAGGCTCTATTAGTGACTAGTTCACCATACAAAGAAGAGCTCCAAAAACAGCTAACACACAAAAACACAACAGGCCCAAAAGTAAAATCCAAAGGTAAAGAAAGTAGGAATAACAAAAAAGGACCAAAGAAGATGCCTTATAAAAGGAAGATAGTTGAAGAAAGTTCATCTTCATCTGACAGCGAGGAGCCACCACCAGTGGCGGATCCAGGGGGGGGGGGGGCTAAGGGGCTGAAGCCCCCCCCCCCCAAAACATAAATATACAAAACTTTCAGATTTGTTACTGAACTGTTTATTAAAAATCTGTTAGTTCAGCTCAAAATTTAGAGACAGCTCCAAAAAATTCTACATATGTAAGTAAAACCCAAAATCAGCTGATTGAATGTTGCCATACTATAATTATGAAAAATATAATAAAAAAAGTGAAAGAAGCAAAATATTGTGTCATAGGCTATATATTAATCCGAAAAATGAAAAGACTTTTTCGTGGTAGTCGTATTTCCAAAGTAAGTCGGAAAAAACGGTCGAACGTAAACGTTTCTAACTAACGCTGCCTTAACGATGAGAGATATATGATTAAGTTCTAGAGAAAAGTTGTAGAGCTTGATAATGCCTACAAAAAAGTCAGCGACAGCATATGTCTAACTTTTATATTTAAGTCACATAAAGTAGTTTTTCTAATTAAAAAAAATAATTTAAATCGTTAGGTCATGTTTATTTTTCATATTATCAACAATTATGAATTATTATCAAAATAAATAAATTTATCGTCACAAGTGTTTAAAACAAAAGACTTTTCCCTTTTACTGCATAAATAGTTAAAGGATAATACGACATACGTATGGAACCGCGACCGTGTCGTCTATCTATACTTCTATACTAATATTTATAAAGAGGTAAAGTTTGTGATGTTGTATGAAATACTCTCTGGATCTACTGAACCGATTTTGAAAATTCTTTTACCAATAGAAAGCCACGTTATTTAAGTGTCATAGGCTATATATTAATCCGGAAAATGAAAAGACTTTTTCGTGGTAGTCGTATTTCCAAAGTAAGTCGGAAAAAACGGTCGAACGAAAACGTTTCTAACTAACGCTGCCTTAACGATGAGAGATATATGATGAAGTTCTAGAGAAAAGTTGTAGAGCTTGATAATGCCTACAAAAAAGTCAGCGACAGCATATGTCTAACTTTTATATTTAAGTCACAAAAATTAGTTTTCTTATTAAAAAAATAATTTAAATCGTTAGGTCATGTTTATTGGTTATATTATCAACAATTATGAATTATTATCAAAATAAGTAATTTATCGTCTAAAGTGTTTAAAACAAAATACTTTTCCCTTTACCTGCATAAGTAGTTAAAGGATAATACGACATAGGTATGGAACCGCGACCGTGTCGTCTATCTATACTATCTATACTAGTATTATAAAGAGGTAAAGTTTGTGACGTTGTAGGAAGTAATATCTGGATCTACTGTACCGATTTTGATTTTTTTTACCAATAGAAAGCCACGTTATTTGTATCATAGGCTATATAAAAATCCGAAAAATGAAAAGATTTTTTCGTGGTAGTCGGATTTCCAAATTAAGTCGGAAAAAAACGGTCGAACGAAAACGTTTCTAACTAACACTGCTTTAACGATGAGAGATATATGATTATATTCTAGAGAAAGTTGTAGAGATTGATAATGCCTACAAAAAAGTCAGCGACAGCATATGTCTAACTTTTATATTTAAGTCACAAAAAGTAGTATTTCAAATAAAATAAATAATTTAAATCGTTAGGTCATGTTTATTGGTCATTATCAACGATTATTAATTATTATCAAAATAAGGAAATTTATCGTCTAAAGTGTTTATAACAAAAGACTTTTCCCCTTTACTGTATATAATTTCACTTTTACTGCATAAATGGTTGAAGAGATAAGACACTCACAAATAAGAAACTCACAAGAAGACACTCACAAATAACGGTAATATAGTCAAATTGGCATGCAAATACATACATACATTGCAGTAAAAATATAACCCTTCATTTTGCAGTCAGGAAATAAATCATAGCACTCAGTACTAACCAAACCACACTCATTATTTCATCACAAGTAAAACGTTTTACCGCCCAACGAAGTGGGCACGGGTCAGCTAGTTTACTGATATAGCTATTAGCGAGACCGACCCTCAGCCCCCCCCCAAACATAAATCCTGGATCCGCCACTGGCCACCACTGATGGAATCTGATGACAGCGAGGCAAACGAGGATGTGGACTGCATTTACTGCTTGAATCCATACTCAAACGATATTGCAGGAGAAAAATGGATCAGGTGTACCAAATGCTTTCGTTGGTCTCATGAAATGTGTGCTGGCGTGGACGCACTTATTGTTAACTTTATATGTGAATTTTGTCTCTCTTCTTGAATTGTTATAATTTATTTTGAATAAAAGTGTGTTTTGTAAACATGGAATTTAAATCTCACAATTAAACAAATATGTAAACCTAATATGGGATACCATCCCATATTAGGAGTATATGACGTCCCATATTAGGACACCTTTTTTTTGTTGTACAAAAAGTCAATTTTTTGTTCTTTTTAATGTGGTGGAAAATATTAAAGAACTAGGGACATACTTTTCATAGGACTATAAGAACATGGAATTTGTAATGAAATCTACTTGGTTTAGTATGTATTACATTAAAGCTTCTTTTTATATAGCACTTCAACGAAAGCTATCCCATAATGGGGCCCTCTCCCCTAATATTTATTATACATAATATTATATATTACAATAGTCTGTTATAATATAGTAATCATATAATAAAGTACATTAGGATGGCAGTTAGTGAAATCTTAAGAAGTAGGAGATAGGCTAGGTATGATCGAGTCTTTTATTAAATTAGTGGAATCATAAAATATATCTAATCCTTTACACGATTTATCAAAAACGCCACACATTGTTAAACAAGATACTAATATGAGACAAGCTATAAACCCTCATGAGAGATTCACTGCCACTCTTCGTTTCTTATCATCGGGAATGAAATCTGACTTCTATAATATCTAATTTAATTTTATAAATAATATCTAAATAAAATTGGAATATTTTATCTAAATAAAATCTTCTACAGCTTTTTGTCGATACTGTTTATTTTTTTAAATTTTGTCGGTTATTTTCCATAAACATTCTGAATTTCTATATTTTTTGATGAAATCTATCATTATGACAAGTCCGATACCGCTATGATAAAAACAAAAACGCAGCACGCGCTGTCACCGCGGTCCGCGAGCGCTGAGAGCGAACCATGGCCGTTAATCTTCATACAAAAAAATCAACCAATAGAATTCCTATTTGTTGGTCCTGGATTTCTTGTTTTTGGTCGCTCGCCATGTTTTTGGTCGCTCTATGTTCTATGGAGGCCTTCATTCCACCAATAGAGGCCGATCGAAGGTACAAAAACCGTCATTTTAATAGCGTTTTTATTTAGGTCAACATAATTCTTTTATAATGTTTTGGTTAGTAAATAATGTTAGCATTAGTATCATTAGGTACCTAATAAAAACAAATTACCGGAACGAAAACGAAAAATACAATTGGTTACATAATAAATAACCTAGGTCAGGGGTTCCCAAAGTGTGCGCCGCGGCGCCCTGGTGCGCCGTAGAAAGTAAAGAGGGGCGCCGTGAGTCGATCCTCTATCATTATCCGAAACCACAAATATTCGCGGCCCGAAACCACAAACCTACAAAGCAACAATTTTTATTTTGAGCGGTCGCATCTTTATAGAACATAGGTACATACTCGTCGCCGTCGCTCACTCGCCGAAAAATACCTACGGGCTTGAAAACCTAACGGTTTTCAAGCAAGGGACCCCTCCCACGTCTTTACCCGACGGCGACTGCTTGCTTGCAACACAATATCCGTTTACCAAGTCAGTAGTCAAGCTAGCCGCGCGAAGGGACGGACGTGTCGTCGTGTTGTGTTTCGCTTTATTTGCCGTTAAAAGTTTCACGCAAAATGGACAGATTTTTATTAAATAAACAAGTCGGTAGTTCAAGTGATAGTGATAAAGCATCTACCAGTGGCGGCGGGGAACCAAAGAAGCGAAAATATCGTAAATACGATGATAGCTATTTGGACTTTGGTTTTACTTCAATAGAAGTAAACAATGAAGAAAAACCGCAGTGTGTTCTTTGTTTGAAAATACTTTCATCCGAAAGTATGCTTCCAAGTAAATTAAAGCGACATCTCGATACAATTCATCCAACTATGGCTGAAAAATCGCATGATTTTTTTCACCGGAAACTACAAAATTTAATAAAAACAAAAAACCTGTTCACTCAGCAAGCCACAGTACCTAACAACGCACTGTTAGCATCATTCAAGGTGGCATACAGGGTGGCAAAATGCAAAAAACCTCATACTATTGCAGAAGAGCTTATTCTACCGGCTGCTCTCGACATGGTGAATATTATGGTGGGAGAATCGGCTGGAAAATTAATTTCCAAGGTGCCCTTATCTAACAATACTATTAGTCGAAGAATCCATGACATAGCTGAGGATCTCAATTACCAATTAATTGAAAAAATGCAAAGCAAGGAATTTGGTTTGCAACTCGATGAGGCTACTGACAGTAATAATGATGCACATCTTATTTGCTATGTACGCTTTCTGGCTGACAATATTATTGTCGAAGACCTTTTATTCTGCAAAAGCATTACCAATAGTGCGAAGGCCCAAGACTTGTTTAAAATTCTTGACAATTTTATTGCAGAAAATGGTTTAGATTGGAAAAAGTGTATTGGTGTATGTACTGATGGTGCTCGATCCATGTCTGGCAGGTATGGAGGTATACAAGCGCTTATTCGTGAAAAAGCACCGAATGCTATATGGATCCATTGCATCATCCATAGGGAAGTTCTTGCATCCAAGTCAATGAGCTCTAAACTGAACGAAGTACTAGAATGTGTCATTTGTGCAGTAAACTACATAAAAACTAGGCCTCTAAAGGCCAGACTTTTTAAAAAACTGTGCATAGATATGGGAGCTGAACATACGGCCCTGCTGTATTACTGCAATTCACGATGGCTTTCACGTGGAAATGTCCTATTTCGTGTGTTCGAATTACACGAAGAAATTCGCACTTTTTTACAGGAAGAACGTCATGAAAACGCCAAATATTTTACTGAACCAGATTTTTTTGCTAAAACTAGCGTACTTATGCGATATATTTGAGAAACTAAATAATTTGAATCTTTCTTTACAAGGCAAAAACACGCACATTCTGAAACTATCGGAGAAAATTGCGGCGTTTAGGAAGAAACTGCAGTTGTGGATAAAAAAAATGAATGAAGGCAGCGGTCAAGATTGCTTCCCTCAATGCGGCAGCTAATGAACTGGTTGTCTCACAAGACCTGATGGCCCTTTTCACGGAACACCTATCGAAGCTCACAGAATGGTTCTCGAAGTACTTTGAAGATGATGATGTCGAAAAATATGCATGGATCCAAGATCCTTTCCATGCACAAGCTCCGCCAGGATTCACAACACAAGAGCAAGAGAGTCTCATTGAACTCTCTTGCGACAACAACCTCAAAACGAGATTCATCAGTTCCGATTTGGTGGAGTTTTGGTTATCGATTCAAAATGAATATCCAAATTTAACTTCGAAAGCTTTAAAAATTTTCATTCCTTTTGCCACATCATATTTATGTGAAGCTGGATTTTCAGCTGTAGCTGTAATCAAGAACAAATATCGATCAAAGATCAATGTGGAGCAAGAAATGAGAGTAGCAGTCTCAAGTCTTATTCCCCGCTTTGAAAAACTGTGCGGAAATCATCAATCTCACCCGTCACATTGAGTTGACTGAGTAACTATGGTATTTCATTTATTTCTTAAGTCTTTTTTGTTGTTCTCTGTTTCAATTCTGAATTCTTATAAATATAATAAAACTAAATTTCATATTGTGGATGTTTTATTTTTGTGCCTATCTACCTAACTACTATTATTAAAGGTACCTATTTCTTTCGACTATAATATATATTATATATATATATATATATATATATATATATATATATATATATATATATATATATATATATATATATATATATATATATATATATATATATATATATATATATATATATATATATATATATATATATATATATATATATATATATATATATATATATATATATATATATATATATATATATATATATATATATTCACTATATCTATTCCACATAGCTTACTAAAGTAGGGCGCCGTGACAAAATACTAAACTTGTAAGTGCGCCGAGGGCTGAAAAAGATTGGGAACCCCTGACCTAGGTAATAAATTTTACTTGAGAAAAAAACCGGTCAATAGCGTTTTATATTTTGGCCCATGCTGTTGATATATGTATTTAAAAATGTACAAAATATTAAAATCCGCGGAATATTTCGCGTTACTAATTATGCTTTTGGAAGCCAATCATTTTCACAGACGAAAAAGGTAGATTTATGACAAAATCCTCATAAATTTTGATTTGACATTAAAAATCTATGACTTTCTGTGGAGATGTTGCTAGCCTGCCGCACAAAAGTAGCTAGGTATGACATTTTACGTTTAAGAAAATTCGCTAAAAGTGGTTAGTGTTAAATTATAATAATAATACACATAATATTATAAATCCTTTTTTATTGAAATATTTTAGGTACAAACCTACCTAAACTTGTAAATGAAAAAAGAAATCTAAGCAACACCAGGGAAATAAAGTGTATCTAAATGAACAAATAGACAAACTATTGTGGCATATATTTTCTAATTTCCGCTCAACATTTAAGATATTTCCTTAATTTGTTTTGTTATTTTCAAAATGTATTGGATGTTTTTTCAAAATGTATTGTTGCAATAAATCGTTTTTTTTTGGCTGGATCCTGCTTCGCGAGCTAATAACATTGCTTTATCGTCTATAATGTTGCTTTGTCTTACCACATTTATAAGGTGGCAGCCATTGTTGTGTTCATTTATTTTACTAGTTATTTTTTTAGTTTATTTATTTATTTTACATTTGTTCATTATATTTAATACTTAACCATGTTCAATTGATTTGACAAAGTAGGTACTATTCTGATGGTAGCTTTCAGAATTCAATTACGACGCTAACGTAATATATCCGTTTGAAGGGGAAGCATTTAATCGTCTTCGAAGATTCTCGAAAACTCGGTAGAAAGGTCGCTAAAAAATAAAGTTTTCAGTGGCAATTTTTATGTCGCTTATGTCTACAAAAGTAGCTAGAACCAGCGACAAAGTCGACAAGTTAGCGCCACTGAAGGCAACATTCGCTTCCAACTTCGCAACACTCGACCAATTATACCCCCTCCTTGAGGATTTTTCTATTGCGCAAGTGCAATACATCGGTTAGAGCGTTTGTATCCGGCATCAGTGTACCGTCGGCCGCCGTTGTTATTTGTTGTTGCGATCAAGTGAAGTAGTGCTTACTATCTCTGCATCAAGTGTTAACGCCTTTGGGTGCGTCGTGCACTAATCCAACGATAAACTTGTCTAGAGCATTGTTCTTGCAATCGAGTGAAGTAAATTTTTTAATTTCGTTCTTGTCCTTCAATTTCAACTGCAATAGCCATTTTTTGTGTTTTTTTTTCAATATGTCTAGCGTGTGTTGTGTTGTAGATTGTTGTAGTATGCGAGAGGAATTTGAAGAACTTGACTGTTAAATAAAAGTTTGACTAACGTTTGAGCGCGCTGCGCCATCTATCAGTAGTCAAAATATCACTAATAAACAATATTAGTGATATTTTCCGAGCTCTATGTAGCGCATCATGCTCAGCGCTTTTTATATCATTTTTAGATTTTATTTTTTTTATTTTACAAAAAAATGTTTTTTTTATTGTCTCATATTTTTTTTAATCAAAAGTTGCTTATTTGCTCGTACTTATTCACCCCCTTTAAGGATGCTGGTTAATTAAACTTGCCCTCATATCTTGTAAGTTTCCAAATTAAAATACTTCAAAGTTTTTGAAATACCGTAAAAAAATCTTAGGCTATTTTTGCTAGTTAATCGAACGCCTAGATCAGTAATTACGTAAAAATAAACGATAATTCGAGCGATAGAAGAGGAATAAACACGATGTTTTGTGGGAGGAGTGATGTATGGCAGCTGGAGCAGCTGCGGCCAAGGGGGATGGCGAAAAACGCCTAGAGCAGTTGACGATTACACAAAAAGAGGCACCACTGGGATGCGCGATGCGTTGCGACCCGGAATCTGTTCGATTTCACGAATGGTGGTGAGACCGGTATGCGTTCTACTATCTTATCTGTTCGAAATTGGTGCGTGAACTGTTAGTTTTATTACTTCGACTGTATGTATTAAAAATGTAATTAAGTGCATGCCTTCTCACTAGGTGTCTTGCAAAAATCATGTACTGAACAAAAACAATATCAATTAAAATATCTTGCTATCGTTTCCTAGGTATTTGATTTTTTTAAAAAATATCCAGTAATTTATTGAACACAACGTTCTCCTCTTATATTATACTATACTTAAATATAGCTACTAACTTTAGTAATTGTAAAAGCATCCTTTGTCTATTGTTTTGTTAATTATGGTTACATTTGCGCATATTTTGTGCACATGGATACAAAGTTATGAAATATATGATATAACGCTTGTAGTACGGTAATGCTTGTAATTTTAGAGATTTAAAATATGACTTGTAAAACTGATAATTTTTTTTATACAAGTAAAATTGCTTAATTTTTCTATTGTTGATGTCACTAGTTGGTTTCTGTTTATAATGTCACATGTATAAATATCCATTATCAAGACATATCTCTACTCACAAAATTAGGTGCTTACATATTTATTATTATATTTAAGTTAAAACTTTGGAATATATTGATTCATTATTCATTTTAGTGCTTCGCCAGCGTCAAGCGTGGAATTCGGTTATAACGATATTTTTATTTAGCACTTAACCCCTCAAATGAATGGCGATTAGCTCGGGTTGCCTACGGCAAAATGTATATAAATTTATATTTACATTTACATTTACATTTACATAGAGCGGGGTTTACTATAGAGCTATAGCATTACTATAGAGCGGATTACTATAAAGCGGCGCACATTTACATTTATATTTATATTTATATAAATTTATATACATTTTGTATACATTTTGCCAAGGCATCCCTTAAGGGACGCCTCACATTTGAGGGGATGTCACTTGGGTCTTTCCCTGAAATCATCATTAAAATTTTCCCTGGTAATTTGACTAGATTCTGTTATTAGTACAATATTTGATTGGTATTGACCTAATTTTTAACCCTTATTTTTTAAAATTCATACAGGAAACATCATTTGATCTCATGAACACATGTAACTTCAATTTTGGTATTTTATATAACATAGCAGCGCTGAAAGCAAATTAAATGTCAAAATGAAATTGGTTTCATTGCCCATAAAGTTACATCCGCAGAAATCTAAATATCTCTGTTTTGATTCCGATAAAGTTAAAGTAATTTTGGTCGGCATCTAATTTCGCAGCTGTCAAAATGTTTCAAAGTGCGACGCATCGCCGCCGTTTGTTTTTGTTGTTTATTTTTAGCTTACCGTTATTTTGAGCTTTTATCTTCTCATATTCAACAGTTATAGTCCTTTTGCGTGGTTTTTATCTGTTAAAATATATAAAACTTGTGTTGGTTGTGTTAGCAGACAAGTTACGCCGCATAGATAGATTAATGCTTCGCAACCGATGTTTCAAACGCTTTCAGTGTTTTAATAGTGACCAAACTCGACGCTTGAGCTCGGAACAGCTTTCCAAATTATATATGTGCCAAATAAATATCGAAAAACGGTTAATTTAAAAAAAAAAAGTTGCGGTTTCACTGCATCCCAAAATAGGCTGTAGTCAAAATTTCAGTAGGATTATCTGCAATCGTCTATGCTGGTAAGTCAACTCGAGTACCTATTAAATATAATTTGAAATGCTTTAATGAACGGCCAGCAGTGCTTACAGTAACATATCGTGGATGAGGTGGCGTGCACGATTTGTCTGATTGTCGCTACTTTTTATTTCCAAATGATCTGTATTTAAAAAACTTTCGACATCGGGAGTTTAATGTTACACATTTGAAGAACCCAGTATAATGTTATGAAAGCTCAGCATCTTTTTGACCTATTTTTCACTAAGCGGCTAGTCCTATTTATTCAGATAAGAAATAAGTGCGATTCCTATTTATTAAAATAATTCATTTATACCATACCCATTGACGTGGTCGCGACTCATATATAAATACACCTGCGACTAGCCGCTTAGCGAAAAATAAGTCTTAACTGCTGACTTAATACTTTTATAACTTCCTTCCGTCCTTCAGAATTAATAATATACTTATTTTTACAGATTTCATCATTACACCCATCTACACTCTTAATTGTACGTCTATATCTGTCATCGATTCATCATAGTACCAGAATTACATGGAGTTCAGTGGTATGGAATGGATTGGAATTAGGACATGGAATGTTCATAAACATTATAACGCCACTAATTTATTTTATATGGTGATAATCAACGTGGTTTCTTTTTTTTTAAGGCAGCTGTTTTTTTCGGATATATGCAATATCAGGACTTTGTTAACAATAATTTGATTTGTTATGTAATAAGTTAGAGGAGACTTTTTATAAACTTCAACAAACGTTTGCATATGCAACAGCAACAATAAAAAGAGGGGTGTTACCTGCTCAAAACTGTAAGTATTAAAATTATCATCAAAAAATCTTAGAATATAGTGAATTTTTAATAATTACTAATTTTGAATTTTAGGTCAGTGTGCTGGTAGAAGATTAGACAGTGACGAATCCATTGTTCCTTTTTTTTTGAAGATCTCACCAACATGATGTGGAAATTTTTAAGAAAAAAGTTTAACAGAAGGTCTGGACGACGTGGTGGCTTCGTCAACCCATTATGCCTCGGAAGGTGGCTATTGAACATTTGTGAAGGCTCAAATATTTCAAATGAAATAATTTAAAAAAATACATTGGTTTTCGTAACGTTAATTGGGTATGGAGAGAAGCCTGCGTACGCACTGCCTTACGTACTGGTAAATTAAAAAAAAAAAAAACGAGATGTCAAACGAGAATCTGTCATCTATCATTTATAATGTTGCCATATTAAAAAAAGTATAAGGACCTCGGCCGATGTACTAAGGATTATCGTCTGACTAGTCCCTAATAAGTCTGTGGAGCGAACTGACGCGTTGGATTGCCGATTGCGCACTCACGGTCAGTTTGGCGCGACGCGCCAGTTGGATTATGGTAGCCACGGAAAATATTCGTGGCGCGTCGTCAGTTAAAACTCTTGAGTGATTCGACATTCACGATCAAATTTTGGATGCACGCCAGTTCAACTGACGCGAAAAACTGACCGTCACTGCCCAGCTTAAATCTGGGCCCGCGGGGACAGCGCGTGCTGCGTTTTTGTTTTTGTCATGGCGGTGTCGTCGTCGTCATCATGGCGGTGTCGGACTTGTCATAATGATAGATTTCATCAAAAAATATAGAAATTCAGAATGTTTATGGAAAATAACACAAAAATTTAAAAAATAAACAGTATCGACAAAAAGCTGTAGAAGATTTTATTTAGATAAAATATTCCAATTTTATTTAGATATTATTTATAAAATTAAATTAGATATTATAGAAGTCAGATTTCATTCCCGATGATAAGAAACGAAGAGTGGCAGTGAATCTCTCATGAGGGTTTATAGCTTGTCTCATATTAGTATCTTGTTTAACAATGTGTCGCGTTTTTGATAAATCGTGTAAAGGATTAGATATATTTTATGATTCCACTAATTTAATAAAAGACTCGATCATACCTAGCCTATCTCCTACTTCTTAAGATTTCACTAACTGCCATCCTAATGTACTGTATTATATGATTACTATATTATAACAGACTATTGTATTATATAATATTATGTATAATAAATATTACTATCCAATTACTCATACTTCTATTTTGCTCTATCCAAATAACCTTATTAACAACTTATTCAATTATGAATTTTCTTACCCTTATATTATTATTAGCTTTATTATATTTTTTTCTACTATCAACGTGTTCATGTTATTTCTGTTAATTTGTAATGCAAGCATTGCAAACTGTTCATAGGATAGTAAATTTGTTTGGTTTGTATATGTATTTAAAATACTAGTATTATATATTTACTATCTGTAAGTTTGCTATAAAATAAAATAAAACAAACAGTAGCCGTAGTAACAAGGAATGTTTCTTTTTCGGAATCGGAATCCATTTTTATTCCTGGATGTCCGCAAAAAGACACGTCCTACATGCGGCCGGGCCGGTCGAAAACTGAAGAGCCGGAGTGACGCCAGTCAATGGGCAAATCTAGTTGGCATAAAACCATTTGGAGTGACGCCACAGTTTTACGTCTAAACTGACGCCAAAAACTGACCGTCAATGCCCAGCTTTAGGGTTAAAGCTTGATTATAATTTCAATGTTCGAAATTTAAATTCTAAGTGTCAACATATTTTAAAATTTTCTCCCCTCTAAATAATAATTAGATAATAAATTTTAGTGAATATAGTGCAATTCTACAGTCTGAATTCACCCGCGGTTAACACGGGACGCGTCCCAAAGAATCTTATCGGTCTGAGCTGTTCACTTTAAATAGTCGACCATCGAAAACTAGCGAGCTGTCGTTACTGGCTGAAGGCAGATCGACTTTGCTGAAGATACATCGGATGACTTACTGAAGGTGGTGGTGGATTTGATTAACCAGCCGACCTGTCGAAGACTATATGCAAAGACTCTCAGAAGGAGGTTACCGCAAGGTACAACGGACGATCAATTGTGCGCTGACAGCTTAGAAGGAGGACGAGACTCTTATGGAGGCGATAGTGGTGGACCTCTGCAAGTGACGATAGCTGACAACCAATGCCTCTTCAACATAGTCACCGTTACCAGTATTGGAAAGAGCCCTTGCGGAAGTGCCAAGGGACCTGGCATACAGTGCCGTGAAGAGTCATGTGAAATAAATGGCGTTTTAGGAGTATGTCTACCGCCGGAAAATTGTCCAAAAACTGACGGGGATTTGCCAAAAGGGAAACTATCACAATTTTGTATAATGGCGGAACAAGAGACTGTATGCTGTATTCAACACAGCCCCATGAGCAACAACACGAGATCGTCAGAAAACCAGGATAAATGCAATAATAAATCTTTTACATCGCCACCTACTACTACAACTACTAATAAGTCACCGGTCATCTCTACAATAGCTCCAGAAAAACCTCAAACATCACCACAAGCCATAACTACCAATTTCATAAATGACAGTGTTGAAAAACGAACTAAATCCGAAAAAAATTGCTCTGAAATATTGATACAAATTTAACAATGACAGCCATTGCTGTGTTGGCGATTAATTAATTTATATTATTTTATCTGCATCCAAACTTTTCTCTGGTCGTAACGGTCTCCGTTCCATCGGGTTCAGAAGAGGGAGGAAGAGAGAGTGCACCCGTGGTCGCGTAAAATTAAATCATATTTTAAATGTTGGTGGCATTCGAAATTTGAATTATTTCGTAATGTCACTTTCATTTGGAAAACGGCTTTGCCGAAGTGATCAATAGTTTATTTTTTTATTTTTTCGCTTAATTCGTCTCAATTGAAGGCATTTTTTGTTGCATAAGGATAAGCCCTATTTATGAGATATATGGATGAATAGTGATCGTTAGTCGACTGCAAAAGGACCTTTAAACTTACATTGCACCGTCGAAAGTCGTGCACATCCGTAAGTATATCTCATTCAAACATTTAGTGATCGTTAGTCGACTGCAAAAGGACCTTTAAACTTACATTGCACCGTCGAAAGTCGTGCACATCCGTAAGTATATCTCATTCAAACATAAGCATTTCCCAATACAAACTGGGATTTCCTTCGCTACTTTTTAAGTAGCTTTTACTAATTTTATTTTAAATAAAAACATCATCCTATAAACGGATTTCTTTAAAAACCTTATCAAATAGAACAATATTATACTGTTTTCTACAATATTTCTTTACAATTTTTTAATATTATACAATTTTATATAGGTTTACCCTATTTTGATAACATTATACAATCTTTTTTATAAACTCCTCTGCCAGAAATTAAGATTGAAGTTTCTTCTTTCATTTCATTGAGCATATGGAGGTTTTTTTATTTTTATTTCGATTTAATGGCTCGTTGATAACAAACTCAGCCAATTGTATCATATTTTAAATGTTGGTGGCATTCGAAATTTGAATTATGTCGTAATGTCACTTTCATTTGGAAAACGGCTTTGCCGAAGTGATCAATAGTTTAATTTTTTATTTTTTCGCTTAATTCGTCTCAATTGAAGGCATTTTTTGTTGCATAAGGATAAGCCCTATTTATGAGATATATGGATGAATAGTGATCGTTAGTCGACTGCAAAAGGACCTTTAAACTTACATTGCACCGTCGAAAGTCGTGCACATCCGTAAGTATATCTCATTCAAACATAAGCATTTCCCAATACAAACTGGGATTTCCTTCGCTACTTTTTAAGTAGCTTTTACTAATTTTATTTTAAATAAAAACATCATCCTATAAACGGATTTCTTTACAAACCTTATCAAATATAACAATATTATACTGTTTTCTACAATATTTCTTGACAATTTTTTAATATTATACTATATAGGTTTACCCTATTTTGATAACATTATACAATCTTTTTTATAAACTCCTCTGCCAGAAATTAAGATTGAAGTTTCTTCTTTCATTTCATTGAGCATATGGAGGTTTTTTTATTTTGATTTCGATTTAATGGCTCGTTGATAACAAACTCAGCCAATTGTATCATATTTTAAATGTTGGTGGCATTCGAAATTTGAATTATTTCGTAATGTCACTTTCATTTGGAAAACGGCTTTGCCGAAGTGATCAATAGTTTAATTTTTTATTTTTTCGCTTAATTCGTCTCAATTGAAGGCATTTTTTGTTGCATAAGGATAAGCCCTATTTATGAGATATATGGATGAATAGTGATCGTTAGTCGACTGCAAAAGGACCTTTAAACTTACATTGCACCGTCGAAAGTCGTGCACATCCGTAAGTATATCTCATTCAAACATAAGCATTTCCCAATACAAACTGGGATTTCCTTCGCTACTTTTTAAGTAGCTTTTACTAATTTTATTTTAAATAAAAACATCATTATATATATATATATATATATATATATATATATATATATATATATATATATATATATATATATATATATATATATATATATATATATATATATATATATATATATATATACATATATATATATATATATATATATATATATATATATATATATATATATATATATATATATATATATATATATATATATATATATATATATATATATATATATATATATATATATAAATATATATATATATATATATATATATATATATATATATATATATATATATATATATATATATATATATATATATATATATATATATATATATATATATATATATATATATATATATATATATATATATATATATATATATATATATATATATATATATATATATATATATATATATATATATATAATTTCACAGTTATAGAAAAGCACGGCGTGTCTTTTTTTTATTTATTACGAACAGGCTCCTTATACTTTGCCTATTTCAATTCCCTATTAAGTAATGGCCTCATGTTCTGGGGTATGGCGGCAAATGTTATAAGGATCTTTCGCCTACAAAAACGAGCGATTAGAAATCTGTTTTCAATATCTTCGCTAACATTTTGCAAGCAGTACTTCATCGAATCTGGTATCATGACTTTGTACGCCGCGTATATATACCAAAACATCATGTATACGAGAAAAAAATATCGAGACTACTTCAACTAACTCAAGTATTCATTCGCATAATACGCGAAATAAAGAGGACTTGCGTCATTTTAACCCATATATGCCCAGAACTATTGTGAGATTTAGATTTTGGTTATTTTTAGATATGTTTATGTTGATAGGTCCCTATAACAGTATTGACCAATTTTAGTATATATATTTTTTTGTTGACTAGGTATTTTAGAGGTGTTCGAAAACGAAACAATGGACAAATATACTACATTCGTTATAGGTAATTCAAACAATGATGTTAATGAGTTTATTTAATATTTGTTAATATTTTCACATGCAATCATAGTAAAAAAATAGGAATGTAATGCAGAAAAACATTTAGAATGTAAATTTACTTCAAACTTTTGTCAAAAAGTGACTGTTAGGCTTTTACAATAGGCACATCGCAGTCTACTTGTGTGTTGTGCTTTCATACTGATGTAGGGACATTTGTAGATCACCCGTTTGCAAGGTCCTGGGCGCTGTTAATCTTTGCCATACTTTTGAAGTAAGGTTTGGGCAATGCTATGTCAAAACTCCAGCGTATCTACTATATCCTTGAAAAAATTACGAGCTGACAGGGTAGCATTGTTGATTTCAGATGCTTTTACAAAAGTACTAATTCTTGTTTCGTTTTCGAATCACTGGGCATATATGGGTTAAGGTAGACTGAGTAAGGTTCGGAATAGCTTTCTCTGCCAATCTTATTTATTCTACAACAAACTTCCATTACACATCAGGGGCCTTGGGGAGGTTCACTTTAAGAGAAAGGTACAGGGTATTTTGATTAAAAACCCCATTTATAGCATTGACGATTTCGACAATATCAATTTTTCGCAGCTCGATTGACCTACTTGACTATTATTATTCCTTATTCTTTCTATTTTTGACTATTTTACAATTGCGTTTTTTTTCTTCTAACTATTGGCTATTGACTATTATTACTATTATTATTATTATTACTGAAATTATCCATTATTTGTTTGATTATTTAGTACTATTGTCCACATGAAAATTCTACGAAATTATGTAAGAATTTTGATTGAAAATATTGGAAAATGTTGTTTCCTCTATATAACCTAAAAAAAATTGCGCTTGGATGTTCAACGTTCATACCTTGCAATACCGACGTTCATACCTTAATAGGTTTATATTTAAATGTTATACTTGTTATTTTTGTTAGTTTTTGACATAACTAAGTGTAGGAATATCTATCAACAGGTTTGAAATAAAAAAAATAAAAAAACGTGCCCAGGAAGGTTTTGCCTCGCCACTACAACCCCTCCTCTGCCGATACTCACGCATACATAGCCGCGAGTACATTTACAGGCAATACATTCAAGGTTTCGCTTCTGGTACCTACTAATACATATTCTGTGGTCAGGTGATTCGATTTACTATTCCACTCGGTCGGATACAAAGTAAATGGCCGCCCGCCACAGTCGCTGCGCTCGCCGCGCCACCTTCCGGACCCGTTTGTTTATTTTTCTCTTTTATTTCATTTTGTCGTTCGGTGGGCAGATCGTCTGATTTCCTCTCCGTGTCGCACCTCGTCGGGCCGCGCGCTCCGCGGAAGGAGCGAACCTAATATCGCACTCGATTTGCCCCCGGATATGGCACCGTGCCGAGCGCCAACGGCTGCCGCACCCGTGCTGATATTCTAGATAGGGATGTAACCAAGCTTTGACATTTCTCTCGATTGGCTGAGTGGCAGCCTTGAATCTACGATTTTTCCGAGCAGGAGTAAAAACTTGACATTGACTCCTTTGCCCGCCAGCATTTGAGATTAATGATTTTTAAAAAACTCAAAAATAAAATTATACTGGGCGATATTTTTTATGACCAGGGAATAAAAACCCTTAAATAAATTACACACCTTATTACCTATTTGCTAATAACTTTCCCTTATGTGGCATTAATATAGAATACATACAACCAGTGTAGACAACGCACAAACAAATCCTTAGGTCTCAGCAAATTTTACTAAATCTTGCTACAGCTTGACACGTCGAGCTTTCCTGTCCGCGGAAGAATCTATTACCATATCAGGTAATAATTGTAGTGACACATTTGAAAAAGTATTTGTTACCAAAGAAAACCACCGCTTATTACACGTACAACACATAAATACCGAAAGTCACTTGACGTTCCGCCGTTCGTGTTCATTCGGCTCCGCTCGTGTAGCCCCTTTTTCTTCTGTATGTGGGGAGATTTTTTTCTAGGCGCGAAGGGGATTCCTCTGGCAGATACATCACATACACTGCGTTCAAAATCAACTAAGGATGCGTTCTAAATTCAATTACACATTCGATACAACGACGCGCTCTGGATGCAACGCGCATTAGTGAACATTTTTTTTTCCAAACATGAAATTGGCGCTCCCTTAATTTCAGCCCCGGGGCAGGTTTTGCCCCCCACCCCCACCCCCATATTTGATCCGTCGCTGTTGAGTGACGACAAGCCACTCGATTGTATGCGCCGGCGTTTTCCATGTCATGGCGTTGCATTGGCTATACAAAGGGTACTAGGAGAGTTTTGCAATGCAGCTCTGTTTATTTAAAAAAAAAAGTAATTTCCTCTACATTCAATACACCTCTCCATCCTCCAAAACCAATCTTTGAACCAGTGCTGCCAAGTTTCACTAAGGAAAAAAGCACACTCGTTGTCCTAAGCCCACAGACAGTCTTAATCACTATAAAACCGCCTCCCTTTTAGCTTCATGTTCACATGCAGGAAAAGTGCAAAGTCGCAGGGAGCAAGGTCTGGACTGTGGGGAGGGTGCTCGAGAAGTTTCATTCCTGTCGTGGTCAAATATTCGGTGCAGGCTTTGGCATGGTGAGCTGGAGCATTATCGTGATGGAAGAAACTAGGTGTCCATTCTTGACTTTGGCCGCAGGCTTTTCATAGATCTAATGGCTTCAGGCAGGCACCGTTCAGTATACCACTTAGCTGTGACTATCTTCTTTGTGTCCAAAGTGACATGTTCCACAATTCCACTCAATTTGGAAAATATAGCTATCACTTTCATATTTACAGATCGGGATTTGCTGACAACTATGGGTGTGTCCTGATCATCAAACGCACGCCAATTTATAACGTACGATTAGTAATCCAATCGCGTTATACCGAAAGAAACAAGAGCGCCATCGCGTTTATTTAAAACGCGAAAAAGAAAAAATACCATAGGTTAGGTTATGACCGAAAATAATAAAAAATAAAAAAAAAACAACCCCAGGGTCGGGGAAAGAATTTACTTTGTCACTAAATTTGGCAAGACAGAGAATAAACCTTCGCAATTTTAAAATAAAACTACAATGTAAAGTTATAAAAACAAGATCCTTTTATTTGCAGGTAGTTCCTCCTATCTCGACTCCATACGTGTGGTACACTTCAGAAATGTTGTATTTCAGTTCAAATGGACATCCAGGCGAGAAAAAAATCAAGGCACGCTGGGCCGATTTATGGATGTAATTACATTGGAAAGTAAAAAAAAGGCGGCACAGCCAAAAAACCCGCTGTGACGAAAAGAGAAACACACCATTACTACAAAACTCGCTTATCTCATTGAAATCCCAAAAGAATTAAACGCTTACCGAAATGAGACCTTGTTCACATCACTTTAAAAACGAGGCACCTCTGGTGCACCCCTCATGCCATCTTGGAAAATATGACGCCCACCATTAACTGTGGCTAGTTTGGACAGACTGGACTGCCTGCAGTTATACCAACTTGAGGAGATTTAAAAAAAAACTCATAGCTACTCATGTCCACTAAAATAGTAATATTTTAGGTAATATTTATTACATTTATTAAAATTCTTTTTGAACTCGATTTTTTAAGTAAATCTCTTGTTTTTCCCTTTTATGGCAAGAACACCAGAAGGGTCATTTTTTATTGGGCTGTGCAATAACGGCTATCTCTATTATGACAGATCCAACTGTCAAAGCTTTTAGCAATTTTATATGGTTTTGGAAATTGTTTTGAGATTGTGACCCATGATTCCGAAACAACTCGAAAACTGAGTAAGACCAATACAAAAAAAAAAACTAGAAATACAAGCGAATCATGTTGCAATGCGTGCAACATGTTTTTGAAACATAACATGCCACGCAAATTTGGATTTTTGTTACAGCCTCTCCCCCAAAAAGAAATCGGCAGGACACTAACGATTTCCTCGAGTCGTCCCGATTCGCACGTGATCAATAGGGCACTAACAAAAATCTAAACAGATAACAAAAAAAAACACGTGAACTATCTAATACTCATCAAATGGTAAACCATAAAAAAAAAGAAAAGAAAATAAAGAACAAGATACTCCTACTTCTCCTCGTTAACTAAAGAAAAATATCCATTCGGCAGGGTACTGCAGAGGTCAACTGCTAATATAAATCACTCTACATAAACGTAGAGAGTTACAACAAACACCAAACAACTCCAAATAACTTACCAACCCCAAAGGGCTACCAGGTCAGCCTGATAACATAAAAAAAACGGACAAAAGTCCTAGTGGCCTTATAACAGGACCGCACAACTTGTCGAAGGAAAACCTAACGACCTCCAAACCATAAAGCAAAACTAAGTAAACTTATGGTGGACACCAAAAAAAAAAACAAACATATTAGCAAAATTGTTGTGACTCGACAGTAGCCAATGCCTAATAGGAAAATGTTGAATGTCAAGTATTACCTTTCATACCGAGCTCTAGCATACTTCCCTTTCATGCGACATTCAAACCCCGGTAGTGCTAGACAGGTTTGCTAGCACGACGGACACAGACAAAATGATATCAGTAATGGTAACCACCCGGTACCACACCTTTTACATGACAATTATTAAGAGAGTGAAATCGAAGACGTTCGACTAAGATGAAACATTTTTTATACGTATGTTAACGAGGAAACAACCAAGAAAAAACAACATCAAACGGAGTCCTTGGGATTTGGTTTAAAATCCTTTATATGCCATGTGCCTATATTCTTGCCTTCTGCATTAAGCAGGACAAATTTTCTTCACGTGCGGTGCAAATGATCATGCAGAATCCAACAAAAATTGCTGGTGCATTTAGGCCTATACATCCCACTGCTTAATTTTTTAAACTTCGTTTGTTCTATAATAGGATTTTGCAGCGTGTTACACAATGCCGTCTGGTCTTGGAGCCAGAATAAAAATCTCTCATTCAATATATCCAAATGTTCAGTGATGACATATACTAGATCGACCGCACCTCTGATGTATGATTACTCCATCACTGAAGAGGTGCTAACTAGGGTTGAGAAGGTAAAGGATCTAGGAGTTCTCTTTGATTCCCAGCTTACATTCAAGGAGCACATTGCTGATTTGTCCAAGTCCTCTTTTAAGCTACTAGGATTTGTTATTCGCAACCTAAAGCATTTTCACAATGTACGGGTTATGCATACATTGTATAATTCAATTGTGAGAAGTAGATTAGAAACGAATGCAGTTATATGGAATCCACATCAGGATCATTATATCACTATGTTGGAAAAAATTCAAAAATGTTTCTTACGCTTTATATATTTCAAGCAGTACGGATATTATCCGTACTTATACCCTACTAGTTTTCTACTAGGCATGGTGGGCTATAACTCTCTTAAGTTGTGTAGAGAAATGCTCGCCATGGCCTACGTTTTCAAGCTGATCCGGGGAAGAGTTGATAATCCTAGCATGCTAGCGAAGGTTTGTCTCTTTGTTCCGGACAATTATAATCGTGCTCGCACTCATAATCTATTTGCGGAGCCGTCCTCGCGCACCAACCTAAGTCGATGGAGTCTGCTTACCCGTGCTTTGCGTCACATAAATGCGCTATGTTCGACAGCGGCAGACTTTGATATTTTTACAGTGAGCCCGCATCTCTTCAAGGTGTGGGCATTGCGCTACTTGTTTATGTCAGAATAAAATAAATTGTTTTCACACTTTTTGTACCGTAAGTTTGTAAGTTTTTTACAATGATTAATGCCTTATTTGTATTTAATGCTTATTTAAACATGTTGTGTATGTACTTGTAAGAATTCTATTATTTTTTAAATTTATGTGTATATTGCATATCAACGGATTGGTATAAACTGTTAAGTTGATCTGCTAATGAAATAAATAAATAAATAAATAAATAAATAAAAATAAATAAAAATAAATCACAACTTCTACGACCAAATAAAGCGACATTTAACTTGAATGTTAACGTTTTAAAAAATATATATTTAACGTTTATGATATTTAACGCTTTAAAAGTATATCTCCAAGAATTTTTTTATCTATCCTCGTAAGTCGATAGTATTCGACAGGTCAGCTTTAGTTTAGGGGCGTTGATACTCGATTTATGATTTATATATTTTACCACGTCACTAACGCCGTGGCACAAGCATATGTAGCTTGGCTATAGAGAACGATGTTTGATTTGCAACGCACAGGTGGTTGCCTACCGATCGTTCCGTACAGATTGCATCTTACCCTGGGATTTGGCGGGGACAAGGAGTAAAGGACTCCCAAAGGTTACGATTCTAAGAACCGTAACTATTTAGTGGGGACCAAACTAAAATAAAAACCTTTTTGTCTTAAACCCTTTTGATACCAAATCGATTTGGTAGCCAGCTCAAAATTTTCGATCCAACTAAAATCTCCACAATTTAGTGATGCTATAACTCGGTCAGTTATGAACCGATACCAACCAACCGACTGAATAGCTCCCACATGTACGTTTCTATCTAATGAAGACATTGCGGCGGCATACGCAATCTGTGGGTTTGGCGGGCGAAGAAGAGAGAGAGACAGAAATATAAAATACGGAAGCGATTGATACGCTCTACAAAACCCGAAACGACATTGGCTTCAACGACAATAACCTAAATTTGGACAAATATATTTTTTTAAACAATTTCGGTATACATGAAACTATACCACGAATAGAATCGAAGTAAACAGGAATCAGAAGAAACAGCGGCTCGAGAAGAATCCAAAAGCGAAAGACAAGCATCACGCGATCGAGAGAGTTACTGAGCGACTAAAACGATTAGCGGCAGAGACAAATTTGACTGCCGGCGAGCACACTGAGCACGGACCCTCTACCAGCCGGCAACTTCCCTTTGTGCGAGTGATTAAGTATCGATACCAAATACTTACAAATACTACCGGTGTGGGGGAAATGTAGGCTTAGAAAGTATTATAGCACCCGAAGAATCGAATGGAGACTCGGTATCGCATGGTCCATAGACAGTCGCCGTAGTCGAGAATGGGCAACACAATTGAGTTTATTATAATAACCCTAACCTCTTGGCTCATCCATTTCCGGACACAGTAGACCATTTGAGTCGAGCAAAACACAATCGGAAGTTTCTGCTCACGTGATTTTCCAATAGATGATGCTAATCAAAGAAGAAACCATGATTGCGAGCTGAAATGACACGTGGTAAGGCAACTCCATCTAATATGATATCTGACCCTTGAGAGGATTTAAATTTCGTTAAACTTGTGAAACTTTGCTCGTGCCAATGACGATAAAATCAGATTTAGACGGATTTGGATGAAGCTCATGATTCTTCGACCTTGATAAACGTGTACGTATACTTATCTTTAATACAATACTTTTTCGTGGTATACCACGGTATACCCACATATTTGGATTTAGCGGATGATTGAAAGGGTTGCACACTTCAACATTTTAGGAAGTTTGTCCATCGTGGTGAACTCACATAAACGGATTTAGCAGAACATTAAAAGGGTTGCACACTTCAATATTTTAAGAAATTTGTCCATCGTGGTAAACCAACGTAAATGGGGTTAGCGGATCATTGACAAGTTTGCACACTTAAAAATTTAAAAAAAATGTATATCGTGGTAAACCTGCATATACGGATTTAGCGGATCATTGAAAGGGTTGCATATTACAAAATTTTAAGAAATTTGTCCATCGTGGTAAACCCACATTTACGGATTTAGCGGATCATTGACATGGTTGCACATTTCTAAATTTTAAGAAATTTGTTTATGGGATTTAGCAGATCATTGAAAGGGTTGCACACTTCAAAATCTTGAGAAATTTGTCCATCGTGGTAATCCCACATATACTGATTTAGCGGATCATTGAAAGGACTGTACACTTCAGAATTCGAAGGTTTAGCCGTAGAAGGTTGACTGTAAGAGGTTGTAATTTATGAAATAAGTCCGCTTTTGTATGTTTTGTATAAAAATGTGCAATAAAGAATTTCTATATATTTATTTTCTTTAAAAATTTTAAGAAATTCATTTCTTAACATCTATCATAGAATAATATTTTTCTATAAATCACAGCTATCAAAATACCCTAAATAAAATTATTTCTTCTGCATTTCTCAAAACGAGCGCTCAGGTTACCCAGTTTACCGTATGTATTTTCTATAACCCCACTATTGCCTCTTGTTTTGTTCTTCTAAACGACTAGATAGCCATTTTTATTTGCCTTACTTTGCGCGGGTAAGCCACCCCTAGCATAATGTCTTTGTTTAGTCTCCGGGATAAGTGTAAGGGCATTACCGTGCTGTTTACATCTGCGACCCGGGAATGGATCCCGTTTTTATTACTACTACCACGCAATTGGGATCGCAGCACCATAAAATTTCTTCGTAACATCTCTCAAGTATCCCCAATTCAGGGAAAGTGCACAGTTTAATACAACAGAGACTTGACCTTTTTTAGGAAAAGAAGATGTTGTCATTTCATGGGATTTAATGTTTTAATGTTTCATGGACCCAAATGTGAAGACTAAATATCATACCAGCACTGTAGTTAACAAGAACAATAATTTAAAGAATTAAACAAATAAATATATTAAAACGAATAAAAAACACGACTGGCGTTATATAAAGTGACCTATTGTATAATTATTTTTATTATGGTTTATGAAATATTTGTTGTTTATGTATATATCCATATACAGGCTGTCCCAGAAGTCGACGTCAAGCCGGAAACAGGTGATAGGGCAATCATGTTAGTTATCAGAAAAATATAAAAAATCTAAGCTATATATTTTTAAAATTATAGTAAAAAAACGAGAAAGTCATCATCCTGTGATGGGTGTTTTTTACTCCCGTTACTACAAATTTATTTTTTTTTCCAACTTTATTTTTATTATGTAATCTTAAATAGTGCTTCTGTAACTTGTTGCTTAAAATTTAAAGCTAACTGCTCCAGTTTGAAAGAAAATGTCACTTTTTGTCCAACCAAGTATTAAAAATTACATAATACTTCGACCAATTTTAACTGACTGTACCTACTGAAAATAAAATGTACTACGCTAATTTGGCAAGTAACACGAAAAGTTGGCGCATTTATTAAGGATTCCAAAATGGTATGACACTTGCTAGATTATTTCTTAAAATTGTTTTTTTTTGTATAGATACCCAGTTTTGAACAAATTGAGCAAAAAGTGACATTTATTTCCAAGCTGGAGCAGTTAGTTTTAAATTTTAAGCAACGAAAGATTATTGCAATACCAATGTGATTGTGATTGTTCTGTTTAGTTTTATTATTTCCGAGGGGATTCGATTTATTATGTTCTAAACCTAACGTAGGTACTTGTAGGTCATAAACGTCTAATATTATATACTCATTTTTCGACGTTGCCATAGTAAATAAGAACAGTATAACATATCCGTAATACGCACCGATTTCGCACTCATACAAGCGTCTGTTGTCCGTACGCTACCACTACATAGATTCTCGGGAGCCTCGGTGCTAGCCAGTCAGGGCTGTCGCGCGGCAGCTAAGTATACAAAAGTGGAATGTTTTCTGTACAGGCTGTAATGCAGCCTATCAGAAATTACATTTACGAGTATTTACATATTCGTTACGAAATTACGTTTACGAGGTAACGTTTATTGTTCATTTGCGTAGGTAAGTATGTGTCTAGGTAAGTAGGTGCATAGGTATGTAAGTGCGTAGGTTAATAACGCATGTACCTACATGTAAATGCGTTTTTGTTAAGTACCTACTTTATCTTACTAAAATTTAGGTATTTTGAACACATGCAACAAGTGATGAATGCTGTCACATGAAGTCAGCACTAACTCATATATTCTGTTACAGTACAATTTTGGGAACCGACTCTTGATCTATACATAATAATTATAAAGAATTGCATTTCTGCTTTAATGAGATCACAACTTGTCATATGTGGCAACCCTGGCGGTTCGGTGAAGCGTAGGTTAGGTTAGGTTCGAAAACGGGCTACTGATGTTATTTTTACTATGACATCGCTTCCCTGGACTTTAATGCACTTAGTATTTTGATTGGTGAGGCGTTGGAATTCATTAGAGAAGAAAGTTTTCTGGCATCTATCGAACCAATCCTGAGCGGTGTCATTGACTTTATAATCGTCGTCGTAATGCAAACTACGCAAGTGTTTCTTTAGCTGTAGAAACAGGAAAAAGTCGCTCGGTGCAAGGTCTGGTGAATAGGGTAGGTGGGGAAGAAGCTGAAATTCGCATTATAGCAGTCTCCGATATGTAAACGGTGTGTACAGGAGCGATGTCGTGCAAAAGCAACACATTACTGACTGATAACCTTTCACAGCCTCTCAAAAACTCAAATTATTTTAACCGACTTCTAGACAAGGAGTATCAATTCGGTTGTATATTTTTTAACTTTTGAAATGTTTGTTACCTCAGAACTCCGTCATTTATGAACCGATTTGGAAAATTCTTTTTTTATTTGAAAGGTCCAGATTAATTCCATTTTTATCAAAATCCTGTTCTAATGATGGGATCCATGTGAAATTAACGGAACTCCTCAAATATTATCATATGAAGTCGAAAATTGACAATGACAATGCAATTTTTATGGTAAGCATGACCTCGTCGGAAGCAAAGCCAGGGTTGGCTCCCGACGAGGGGACTCCTCAACAATCAACAGCACATACACGAAATTTTGTGTACGCATTCAGTTGGGATAGCCCGTTCTCAGTTTCACATTGACATGGCTGCTACACCCAGGGTTGCCTCCCGACGAGGGAACTCCTCAACGGTCAATAACACATACACGAAATGTTGTATATGCATTTAATTACAACAGCAAGTTCTAAGTTTCACCAAGACAGGACTACGGCACCCAGCACAGACAACAGCACAGATACGAAATTTTGTATACGCATTCAATTATGATAGCTCGTTCTAAGTTTCGCCATGACATGGCTGCTGCACTTATAAAAATATTTGGAGTCGGTTTTTTTTTTGTTAAAATTTTGTCTATTATTATACTATAGTAGGATGATAAAATCGTTTCACCGCGTTTCTTCATCTCACGTCATTTGTCATCTCACTATTATTGCAATGCTACAACCATGCAGTTAGGCTTAGAACACAATAAACCATCCTCGCTACATAAAATAAAATTTTAAAAAGCCGCATTGCTTTATACCGATACTGCAAATATGTTGAACGCGCCTCGTACATATTATTATTATTATGTGGCACTTTGTGTCGCTTGCGAATGCCCGTCACTGCCGTCGATTGTGATTGCTTGCGGCTTCTGCTTTGTGATCGGCATACTAACCGCATTGCTCGATACGATCGTTTGATCCATTTGACGAGTCTCGAATAAAGGCGGGCATTGCTAATGAATGGCTCACCCGAGCTCAAATTAATGCCTTTCAATCACCTATCGACAATCGCTGAAACTTGCGGGATTGGAGGGAACATGTTTTACATATTTATAATGGGAGCGCGGAGTCGGAAGTCTTGACTTGGTAGCAACGAAGACTCAAACATTAACGCACACAGGCACATTTTTATCGCAAACACTATCCTCGATAGAGTGACTTACATTTAAAAAAAAAGCAGATGTTTGGTACAGAAGTACGACGTGTGAATAATGATCATATCATATTCGGAAAATATGTAACTCAGAAGTAAAAAGAATCTAGGTAAATTTAAAAAAAAATCGGTTGTGTAACTCCAAGATTTTCCCGGCAAGACTTCCCAGAATCAAAAGTAGCTGTCATAGGAATGTTGGAAGATGCGTTATCACAGTAAACAACATTGGAATTTATAACTGTAACATTTTATTTTATTTCAATCAAATTCAAAATATTTGCGTAGTAGCGTAGCGCCACCTAGCGAAAATCCAGTGAAACAGCCTTGAAAGCGCGCTTACGCGTCTAGGCGAAGACACGAACCGCAGCCGCGGCTCGTGTCTGGTGTTAGCTACCCGCAACTCTCCAGCGGAGAAAATACACGTATAAGAATTTGTCTATTTGTTTTATGTATGTTTTTACAGAACTGTATATGGCTGTTTTTACTTAAATTAAAAAAATATATGAAAAAGTTGGACTGATTTCAACCACGATCTTTTCAACTCTTGCCATGACCAAATTATGCCTGCATGACGAATTTCAGCTCAGTCGGATGAAGCGTTTGGGCGCTATAGTGGAGGAATACACACAGACACACACACACACACACACTCTCTCACACACACACACTCTCTCTCACACACACTCTCTCTCTCTCTCTCTCTCTCTCTCTCTCTCTCTCACACACACACACACACACACACACACAAAACACACACAACAGACTCACAGATATACTTCAATCTAGAAATGGTCTTTATCGTCTCGGGGGGAGGGGGGAGGGGGCAACAATATTATTTCCATCTTCATCTCAAAAAAAAAATGCGCGTTCACAATACGAGTACTTCCTAACTTTCGATTGGCCGGGAAAGCAATACGTGGTAAATGGACGACAAAAATGCCAGGATTCTGGTGATGACAATGTTCAATACTGTAGACACCATTGAAACATTTCGAAGTACTAATTACACAAGTCAACGAATTTAAACTCTTTTCTGCATCTGGTCTGTTAATGAGTGGAATAATCTAATTTTGGGTGCTGGATTCACCGGTAAAATCAGTTTTTCTCTATCACGTCACATTTCCTAGATACGCAGCAGAGTGAAAAACAGTACTAGCCGTCACTGACAATCAAAACTAACAAGAAATACATATTAAGAATCGAATTATATTTTATATGTATATATGGACTTGATGCAAATAGAAGGTCTAAATAAGTTCACAACATAATTTCAACCTTAACCTTCTGTTGTATATGAGAAATTAGAAGTTTCATCACTCTCATTAACAAGAGATCACAAAAATTGTCAACTCAATGAAAATCACAAAATCTTCTGGGGTTGATGATATTACTATTGAAACAGTGAAATTGCACTGCCTGTAATAGCCGACGTACTAGCTAACTTATTTAATATTTCTCTGAGAGATTATGTTTTCCCGGAGCAATTTAAAATTGCAAAAAATGTTCCATTATATAAAAAAGGCCCGAAAACTGATATTGACAACTACAGACCAATAGCTCTACTGCCAGTTTTTTCAAAAATTATTGAGAAAATAGTTAATATCAGGTTAGTCAAATATCTAGAATATAAAGACTCAATTTGGTTTTAAGAGAAATAAAGGGACAATAGATGCACTGCATAATATTTTATTAACAATGTACAGTAACGTTGACGCAAAACTTTATTCAGGCACGGTCTTCTGCGATCTCTCAAAAGCGTTCGATATGGTGTATCACAATATGTTGCTTAGTAAACTCGACAAATATGGCATCCGTGGGAACAGTCTTAAGTGGTTCTACAATTACCTATCAAATCGGAAACAAGTAGTACAACTTTGTAACTACGAAGGCGGATTATTAAAGAATGTAATGTCCAATGAGTGCGAAGTAAAGATCCCAGCAGTAGTCGCCCATAATCGAAGGGTCCCAGTGACCTTGAATCGCAATGATATCTCCGTGAAAGCGTTCATCCTGCTATCGCTTACGGCTCCCGAATTTTCTGGGAGTAAATTAAGGTGGGAATGTAAAAAAGTGAATTATAAGCGTACGCCCCATGTTCTTTAGCTGTCCAGCAGGTCATTCACACTGAAAACATAGTTATCGTCTCTTATGCTGCCCAAAAATCTCTCTTTACAATTGCTTTGAAAGAGGACCAAGCAGCTAATTCGATATTTGTGAGTTTGGTATCAAAGGTTGGATCTTTCACAATGTTTCTTATTTATGGTCCAACAATATACCTTCTTTTAGTTTTGCTTTACTCAATCTGTGATGTTCTTTGAAATGATTGAAGGCCTCATCTCATATATCCATAGCTTTTACAAAGTTTTTCATAAGCCCCACATTGACATAAAGCGGAGGCAAAATGATTTTATAGGGCTCAACCAATGGAGTGTTTTTCACATATTTTTTTTCCAGTGGCGTAGATACAGATTCTACTCACCTAAATACGTTTTAATTGATATATCACATCTCAGATGCAAAATGCATGTTGACTAATGGTATTTCATTCAAAACTGGGAATTGAAACAAGTGTCAGCATTAATACAACATAATATCTTATGTAATACACTTTTCTATAATTATTATTATCGCTGGATAATATTGTAACATTAATTTAGTCAATTAATACAGAATTAGATAAACCTCAGTGCACGCAGTTGCTTATTTAGGCGACACTGTTAATACATCGTGTAGGTCAGTGTTTTATTAAATTCAAATGATTCAGTGAAATTTTAGATTTTTAAATTGATTGTGACTTAATTAAATAAGTGAACTTCAAAAAAAAATACGGTTTTTTTTCGTTCTTGAATCCATTTTGATATATAAATAGAAAGAACGTACAAATCCTAACTAGATCTTATAAAAATGTTCCGTAATACGGAAACGTCGGTCTTTTAGATATAAGTATATAGCTTCTAAGAGAGTCAAGAGTTAGAAAGGATACGGACCTCATTATAGCAAACTTGACGCCCTCTTCCCCCCCCCCCCCCCCTCTTCTTATAGAATTTCGCCAAAAGGCGGAGAGCGTCTAAACCGAGTAGGTGATTGTATAAGAATATCTAAATCCAAAATATCTAAACTGGGTATCCGACTATTTGTATGTATAAAGAAAATTCTGTTTTAAAGCTTTAGTTAGACGTAGAACAACAAAATGCCTATTGGCAAGCACGCGATTTTCGTACTACACATGTAAATCGTTAACAGCGGCGGATGCAACGAAAATAAAGAAGAATTGTGTCAGCCGCCTGGCTTACAGTTTGTGCATTGCGATCACTATGACGAAAAAAGAGATAGGCTTTCTGGTCGATCGAGTAAGTTAATAGCCCGAACAATGCGGAATATTACTTCGGCGAAAAGAATGAAACAGATATACATTGGTATCAAGTCTTGGTTTTTTATTGTTAATTCTTAAGGATGATCTTACTAACTAATTTACAAAAAGTAAATACGAGCGTATCATAAAATATAGTTTATTTCCTGGTGTCTCGTAGCGAAGTGTGATACTTGCGTTTCGGCGGTCGATCCGAAGATGTATACATTTGTGGTTTGTCGACTACAACGGACGAACCCGCCACCCTAGTAACTTTTAACGATAATGAACGTTCTATCTCCTGTGAGGTGAGCGAAGAAGGCTTTGTGGACGATACAAATCTACCGTCAAGCAAAAACTAAGAACCTGTCAGAGTTTGTTTGTTTATACTCTTTATTGTGAAAATGTCACAATGGGCGGGTTTATTGTCATATCTCTTACAACCAACCCTACTATGACTTGTTATATGTATGTGTGCGTGTAACATGTCTGTAAGTGTGTGTCTTGTTATTGCATTTGATCGACAGAGTCTAACGCCTTACGGCGAGGCACTAGGAAGCTAATCCAGTGGGACAACCTCGCGCAGTGGCTACTAGTTTTGGTAGTATATCTCCGTCTGGAATTAACCTTCAGGATATTTTTTTCCTTCCGACTGGTTACAGGGCCGAAGTCGCTTACACGGCCTCTACCTGCCGTAAATTCAGCGGTGATGCAGTTTGAATCTATCGCGGACCAGAGGCATCTTTTGCCCGGCTCTGAATTCAGGATCAGGTAGCCTAATGGTCATTTCAAGAGTGGTTGACGACAGTTCAATATCCACCCTCGCTGTAAGCAGCGAGGGTGGTCTCCTAAGAGAGACAGTATATTTCCATAGTACCCAGACTCCTTCAGCAATTAGTCAGAGGGCACAGCCGATTGGCATCGCGGAACGGTGCGCAAACCGCCCAGTAGCGCCGGGAGGCAATCCCCAGGAGAAATCAATCAACCAACCGTGGGGCCTGATATGCGAGTGTATTACCCGGGATAGTCATCCACACGAGGAGGCTACTGAATAGGAGTTGAATCGTGAGGTGGATCGATCCAGGTATACAATGGATCTTGTGGCCCATGCTGCACGAAACCGTTCGCTACCGAAGATGTATACAGTGCAGACTGCCATTAAAATAAACTTGATGAATGCTATACAATTACATAATTTAAAATACAAACATAAACTAAAATAACAGCATACATCATTGTATAGACATATTTATACATAGGATATTATTATTATTACATTTTTTTATTACTCATCTACAATACCAAGGTACACATATACTAACCTATTATACGAGTATACTACTACAATATAACTGCGAACAATATAAAACAATGTATCTTCTTATCAATACATAAATACTCTCGATTTAATTATTATATATTTAAATTTTTTTTTTAACCTTAGCTCGGGTTTTATATCTTTTGCTTAAGGGGATTATTTATCTATCTGTAAGACAGGGTTTATATTTTTTGTGGTTTTCCATATATTTCTTTATAGCTGTTGCATTGATTTATGTAACCCACTAGAACATCTATAAAATTGTTTGTGGCCTGGTTTACATTTCTAGTTGAGTACACAGCAAACCATTTCTCATCCTGCATTGCTTTAATTAATAACGGGTAGTCTATGTACTTAATTATACACCTTAATCGATCCCTCGTTTTGAGATTCAACGTTTGTACGCTTAGTTTAGCCGGCTAGCGATCCGTTACTGCACTCTGATAAATCATCGATTTATAGTTATGATTAGATCTTACAGTGATGTGATCAATACAAGAAGGATTGTTGGAATATATCATAGCTATCTTTGGCTTATCAATAGCTATCTTTAGGTTATGCATTGCCGTCAAATCAATGTACTGATTGATGGGAAAGTAATTTGTTTCTAGAATATTTTGATTATCAATATTAAATTTTGGAACTTTAAATCGGTTTTTAATGATAAGTCTAGCGAACATAAAAAGTCATAAGCCTTTGTGAGCGAAGGAGAAAACCAGATTGCGACAGATATTATTAAAAGTAACCTGTAGCCAATTTGCATCTGCAATTTGCATTTCTTTAACTGATTCATGCAGCGTCTCTCGAATGTAAATTACATGTCCGTCATTCTGTAGCTTTGTAAATTTTGTAATATAAACTAAGAATCTGCATAACGGTTTGGGATTGTAGTCAGAGCCAGCATTCCTACAGGACAATTATATTAAAGTCAGTGTCACATAAGTGACAATATGTTGTCACATAAGTGACACGTGTGCAAGTGTTGTACAAAGTGACAAAAGTGTTGTACAAAACGCATAAGTTGTCCAAGTTTTTACAGATACTACATCTGTATATTGCAAATAAGTTAATCGTAATCTTATTATTGGTTATATTTGTATACCTGGTACATTGCTATACCTGGATTCCGACTCCCAAGAACTTTGTTGATATTTGTATTGTCTAATAGATCGTTTAAATATCTTTAGAAATTATTAGAAAACCAACAAATGAATATGTTAAATTCGTACCTACAGCAAATAAAAATAGAATAATTATATATGTTTATGTCCAATAGCTTTATGTTTACTTAGCTGAAGACCAGAAACGACTGCGTGTAGAGTGGTGTCGTAAAATGATGACAAAGGTTGATGTATGGCTATCATTGGCTGTTTATAATATTGTAACAGGTAACGAAGCCTGGGTGTACTGCTTTGAACCGGAAATAAACAGCTAATCGGTAGAATGGGTCTTTCCTCTTGAAGATTTGTCAACGAAAGTTAAGTAAAGTCGTAGCATTGGTAAGAAAATGGTTGCTTCTTTTTTCGGTAAATCAGGACATCACACAATAGTGTTATTTGAAGACCAAATGACAGTGACTGCATATTACGTCAAAACTTACTTGCCCAGCGTCTTAGAAAAAGTTTGCGAAACGCGTCCTCGAAGCAATGTCGTCTATCACCACGATAACGCTTCCGCACGTTCTGCTAAGGTATCGGAAGCGTATTTGAAGGCTTCGAATGTAGAACTGATGACGCATTCATCATACAGCACAGACCTCGCACTTTGCGACTTCTATTTGTTTCCTAAAATTAAAGACATACTTAGAGGCACACGTTTTACGAGCCCTAAATCGGCGGTAAATGCTTTCCACGAAGCTATTAACGAGGTTCCTAAGAAATAATGGTCCAACTGCTTTTTAAAATAGTTTCAGCGAATGCAAAGAAATATAAATTGTGAGGGCATATACTTCGAAAAAAACAAATGAAACAGGCAAGCACTGTACCCTTCTTTGACTGCACGCTGCGGTGTGCGTGCGTTGTGGCGCCGGAACGCACCGCGTGGACTGGGCTACACTATGCGGTGCGGCTGCGGCGCGGCTCCTGAGCGGATGCCGCTGCGGCGTCCTACATACAAATAAAATACCCATGGTATCACACACGGTGCGTTCCGGCGTCGTACCGCACCCATAGACGAAAGCTTTGCGGTGCGGTGCCGCACCGCATCGTCCGGCTCTGTGGCATACCATGGATATTTGTATCTAGGACGCCGCAGTGGCACTGCTCAGGCGCCGCACCGCAGCCGCGCCGCAACCGCACCGCATCGTGTGGACTGGCGCTTAAATGGCAAATTATGCAGAACTTAATTATGTATAGGGTAAGTTTTAACAATCTGTTAAGATTTTATCGAAAAAATTGAATTGAATTGAAAACGTAAGAACTTCTCTGTATTACCATAATTGTAAATAAAGAATAGTATGCTATCGTGGCCTATCTTACAGTTTTTTTAAGCAGTGTTTGCGGTGGTGGAAATTTAACGAGCCAATAGCATGATCCGCTTATCTGGCCGCCCTGGCCGAACGACGCCGCCGTCCAGCTTTTTCGGGCGGGCGGTGCTGATACGCGTCGCGCTCCGCCCCCGCCCGACCAGGGACTACCTTCCGAATTATCTACCCGCAGCGATGCACGATTCCCGCCCTAGCGACGAGGTTCCGCTTTAACGAAGCCAATTTTTAATGGAGCAGCAAGCACGAACATTGAAACCAGCGACCAACCTATCTAAACCTATAATAAATCGTGATATTGCCCTTTTATAGAACGGTAAAAATTAAACCTCGCCTCGTCTCGGTGATTTCACATTTGATATTATTTTTTTTAATATTCCCGATTCACCAACCAACCAGGAGGAAAGTTACGTTACAGTGAACGAAAGTTTTATTCTTAAGATGAAGACGGAAATATCTATTTTGAGCCCCCCTGAGACAATTAAGACCATTGGAAGAGGAAAATCTGTCTGTGGGTATTCCTGACCGATAGCGCCAAAACGCTTAATCCGATTTAGCTGAACTTTTACATACAGGCATTATTTTATTCATGAAAAGAGTTAAAAAGGTTGTGGTTGAAATCGGTCCACGACGGGTTGCACTGGTCATATTTCAATCTCGAAATTTTGAACTTAGAGGCCTAAAATTTGGTACACAGATGCCTTTTTAAGCCGAAATCACATTGTGAAATTTTGGTTGGATTATATAATATAAAGCTACAATCAGAGATGTCAACTACAACGAGCGAACCCGTCACCACAGGAAGTTTTAACGATATTGATCGTTCTGTCTCCCGTGAGGTGACTGAGGTCTAGCTACACCACCTACTCGTCAGAGGCCAACGCCTTACGGCGAGGCACCGGGAAAGGTAACCAGCGGGCAACCTCGCCCCCTGACTACCAGTTTGGAAGGATATCTCCGTCTGGAATTAACCTTCAGGATACCTCCTACCTCCTGACTGGTTACAGGATCGAGGTCGCTTGCGCGGTCCTCTCTCTTATAAAGCGATGATTCGGTGTCTACCGAATCTATCGCGGACCACGGCATCCTTTGCCTGGCTTATTCAACCGGGATCGGTTGGCCGAATCGTCGTTTAAAGAGCAGTTGCCAAAATCTTAACAACCACCCCCGCTCTATAGAAAACATTACTGTACCCAGACTCCTCCGGCTTTTAGTCGGAGTGCACAATCGGTTGGCTGACACTGCACGGTGGGAAAACCGTCCAGGAGCGAAGGTTGACTCCTAGAGGAGACTGGCCCGCAGGCCAGCGTCCCTGGCTATCACTTCTGCGTGTAGGCCGCCGGATGGGTGTTGACCCGTGAGTATGACTGACCCTGAACGAATGGGTCTTCGTGGCCAAACTGCAACAGAGCCCATTAGCTCCCTAATATAGCTTTTTATATAAAGCTACAATAATATTGTTTAAATTATTATTGAAATACATTTCATTCAAATTATTATGTATTAATATATATTAACGCCATTATATGGCGCCTTGTCCAACCCCACCCTTAGCCGAGAAACTAACTGCTCCGTCCGAGGCAGTGCAACAAAGCCCGCTAAGTGGGATGGCGAAGCCGGTGAAATCCAACAAGGTGGACGGGTTCGTCCGCCACCCGAGATAGTGCACTCGATTTCATTTTTAAAAAATAAAATTAAGATGACATCAGTCTTTGGCTACTTGCCGGGAGTCTTGGGTTTACACAACCATGTTTTTAAATCGTTTAAATCATTTATGTATGTGTAAATTATGTTTGCGCGTCAATAAATGACTAAATTTATGATGATAGGTCGCAATGAAACTTTTATCTTTCTTGACGGCGAACCTGTACATCGAACAGAGGAATTTAAATACATTGGGTTGCTAAGTGAATTAGAAATGAGATCACAGCTTGGAGGTCCATTGCAGAATTGAACAAGCACGGCAAGCTTTCTATAAACTGACCAAACTGATGTGCCAGGAACTTCAGCCTACTTCTTCGTTTACGCATTAACCATTGTTATATCCTCGTCTTTTGCTACGGCACTGGTATTTAATAATTGTTAGTATACCCAAATGTCGTATCAAAATATAAATCAAATATAGCTTGATTATGAGATTTTCCAACCAAAATGTCTCGATTGCGTTTCTTCGTGAACTAAAATCGAAAATTAGTTCATGTGAACGAGACAGGGCAATACGCTAGAGCGGAATGTGAAATGAACGGTTGTCACTTTTTAGCATTAAAACTACCCACCTTAGATAAAGCATCAGAATCCAATACCACACGAAATGTGTTCACATTTATTCGGACGAGTATAAGTTCGACAGGTAGTTTATATCGTAAGTACGATCTTGAACTAATTTCAGTTTTGATTCACAAAGAAATGCAATCGAGCCCAATGTTATTTCACAATATACAGGCATATGTGTACCAAATTTCAAGTCTGTACATCCAATATTCAAGATAAAAATATGACTAGTGCGCCCCCTGGTGGACCGATTTCAACCACAACCTTTTAAACTCTTGCCATTACCAGATGATGCCTGCATGCCAAATTTTAGCTCAATCGGATTAAGCGTTTGGGCGCTATCATCAAGGAATACACACATACAGATACACTGACAGACTTCTACCTGGAAATGGTCTTAATCGTCTCAGAGGAGCTCAAAATAGACATTCCGTCTTCATCTCGAAAAAAAATGGCGCATTCACAACACTTTCCCTCCTCGTTCATTGTTGGGTCGGGTATGTAATTAGGGATAATAATAAATCCAAGGAAATCCATTTTAGTGCGGCAGTAACTCCTCTATATTCGACATGTTAAATATATCACAACGTGTTAAGTTTCGAGCTTGTTATTTCATAAGTTTATTCCTAAAATTGCATGTAGACGCGATGAAAGCTCACCACGCTGCCGTGGCATTTTAAATATTTCTCAGAAGAAATAACTGCAACGAATGGATTTTATGTCCGGTGAGGTTAATGCCCTTGATGTGGGAGGCACGTCAAGAGTTAATCGGTCTGCTTGAATCGACCGATGTAATATGAACGACTGCATTGAATGCAGTATTGACAAGGAAGCAGAGACACATAAAGTATATTTTTTCTATTAATATTTATATATATAATAAATATATTTAGATGTTATGAGATTTAGTATTATAGGTGATTATTCTACATGATAAACTGAGTTGAAAATTAAGTATATTTTTTTTCGATTTATGCTTTGCTTACCGATGAAAAAGCATTTGTAGTTCAACTTTAAGATATTGTTTTTTTTCAGTAATGAAAGCCTAAATCAAAAAGTTGTATACGATTTGAACTTAGTTTTTTGTATAAAATAATATACAATAAACAAAAATCTCGTAACTTATCATAACTTTTCCAAAAACCTATTTTGTTTTTTTTACTTATGATGTTTTTACAGTTTTATGCACAGGGATCCATTAAGAAGGAGTTTTAGGTCCCGAACATCCTCTGTGCCATAAAAATGAAAAAGTTGTAGATGAGTTTCAACTCAGTTTTCTTTGTAGAATAATCTCTGTAATTCTCTGTAATCTCTTGTAGAATAATCTCTGATTGTCTGTCTCCTAATATCCAAAAATATAATTTTTCAGGTAAAAAGTATAAATCCATTTTCTAGTTTTTTTTCTATAATATTAAAGGAATCGTTTGTTGAAGGTCTGTGAAAACAGTTAGAAACACGGTGTATAATGTAGGTATTATATAGAATTCCTATGCATTCTTATAGTGTTCAGGACGATTTTAGGCAATGCTTCTTTTTCAAGGACTATTATATACCCTCGCATATCGAGCAGATAAAAATAAAGAAAATTGAAACATTCAAGTTCGGATACTTTTTAGACAGGCCTCGTTATACATATTTTATTCTACCCTGTTTTATTTTATCTAGAAGAGAGACAGCACTTGCAGTATCCAACAGTTGACTTTGATATATCTATTTGTTGTTTGTACGACGCTCGCTTATGATTATCTCTAATAAGGCTATCTTCTGTTTAACGCTTTCAGCAATATCCGCAATACGTTGCCGTTCGAGAAACGCTCGTAGCAGTGTTCAAATATTTAATAAGCATTTATTTGTCGCCCTGCTCCATTTCTCGAGACTTCCGGTCGCACGTGTCCGCTTTGGATGTCGGGCGGCTCTCACTGAAACTTTTAGTGCTTTCGTTTATATTGTGATTGGTACAAAGTAAACGGATATTTATTTAACTTATTTTTTCTATTTTACAAAACGAAGACATCTATTGGTTCCTTACCTATGAAGTTGCTGTTCTATAATAGAAATTTAGGGCCAAAAATTTTGTATGAAAAATATATATTTAATTAATAGATATATTGACCCCTATTATCTATGCAGATTTGTCATTTTATTGGAAGTTGCTTAATTAATTCCTCTGCTGTAAAATTTTCGTGGACAGGAACCAATGAATGCTTTGAAGGCGTTTTACAACGACCCTTCAAAGTTGATTTTCTCTCCTTGTAAAAAGTTATCTAAATTCTGTCAAAAAAATAAACCTATTGGAGCAAGGTCTGGCAAGTACTGTGGGTGACCAAGAGGTTCCAGTCTCCAGCTTCAACTCCTGCAACTTTGCGACTGTTTGCAGTGAAATCTGTGGTTATATGTTGTCATTGTCATGCAGAAGCAGTGTGGATGAGCGATTGATTAGGCTCGGTTATTTAATCACGAGCTACTCCATCATTGTTTGCCGTTATTAACAGTACACATTTACGGTACTGTATAGCCAGACTGCAAGAAGCTGTAATAGAAAACACCGGCACAGAATCTGAACCGCGGTTCACTGTTTTTATCGGCGGTATCGATTTATTTTTTTTTAATTATTTTTCTTTTTATCGTTGTTTTATTGAAGCAAGAATGCTGTGTGCGAAACTGCGTCAAGTAATATCGCGAGTGCTATGCTCATTGTCGTAGTCTATTTACATGTGAAATTTTCCGTGAACGACGTAGCAAAGTAGCGGAACTCGGTCCGGCCAAAAGGCAAAGTCAACGCATAAAATCTCTCTCCCAACAAAAAGAGGAAATGGAATGAAAAAGGCGCTCGATGCCGAAACAATATTCCGAGTCTAGGAAGTTACTTGGGGAACACCGCCTCCTCGGGGAACAATAGTCATCGAGGATTATCGTCGGTAGCTGGGGCCAATTTCACTTGAGAGGTTTTATTCGGAAAACTGATCGTGCCGGCCGCGAGATAAATTTCCCGTGATGCGAGTTTTTATTATTACTTTTGACAGTTGGAAGCGAGAGAATGTTTGAGGCTGCAATTATGATACCCAGTGAGAAAAATGTTCATATACTTTCTACCCTCCCCCTTTTATAGTGTTCTCTCGCATCCGACACCATTCCCATTTCCACGAGCTTTTTAAACCATTAAGTTCCCACCGTCTCATTGCATGCTTAAACTTCGAGCAGCTTCTGAGAGTATACAGAAAATTCCTCAACTTAATATAGATTTATTATCCTACTCTATTAATGTCCATGGAGCAAGACTCCGGAACGATCTCCCGGGAAATATACGAAACGAGCTTATCCTTCTGAAAAATTAAATCTCTTTTATAAAGACGAATTAAAGCGAAAAACAATCAATAAATCACATCGATTAAATTGGCGAAAGCCGTTTATTAAATATATGATGAAAAATGAATATATATGATTACAAAACATCAAGGAGATGCTGATAGGCCACCCTTTCTATAATCTGGCCGAATTTGAGGGCCATGATTTTTCAACTATTGTGCCCATTTAAATTACTTAAAAAAGTAGAGCCTTATTGTCTGATTATTTTATATGGTCTGATATCTGTACTTTTAGTTTAAAATGCATAACGTAGATTTAATTTGATTATTTAACATTTTACTGACAATTTGAATATTACGATAAATAATTTTACTACGTATCTTTTCGAATTACTAACTGCTTCAAATATTAGGCCTCTATTTTGATTATTAATATTTATAGTTTAACAATCTAGTAGTTACTTCTTGACTACCTATGTATGTTCAGTAAAGAGTAGTAACGAAACTTACTACATAACCCAATTATTTTGACACGTCCAAGAGCGGTCTTTAGTCGTCAATTGGACACGACGAAAATGTAATGTAATGTAATGAAAGTTCGATATATTTTAAAATTTCGATTGTATCCACTATTTAAAAATATGAACAAGGATGCTTCCCTCGTTATCAACCAACCAATAAATGAAAATAATAAAGAATAATATGCTCATTTCCATGAAAGAAAACTTTCAAATCTTTATTTCTGATTGAGAAGTTTATACTTAAGACGATATGATATTTACAAGAGTTTTTAGTAACATAGTATAAAATTGTATAATAATAATAATAATTGATTAAGACTTTTACTACGAATTTTACTACGAATTTTACTACGAATTTTAAATGGCTCGATTGATTGTCCTGAACTATTATCTAAAATATCTCTCCGCACTCCTAGCCGGACACTTAGAAATAGGGCACCGCTTCATGTACCTGGCTTTAAAACCAAATACAGGCGTAATTCCTATTTTATAAGGGTATGCGAAACTTTCAACACCCTGAATGCTGACATGGATATTGACCCCTTTTTCACGAATATAGATACTATAAGGAAGCAGGTTGTAGGGCGATTTTGTGATGACCAGGCTTAGCATTTCCTTGTTTTATTACAGTATTGTTTATGTCAACATGTTTTCTAATGTACAATTTAGTATCTTCTTGTTTAATATCTTCTTTATACTTAATATCAGTTCTAAATTGACGTTATTATTATTGTCATTATCAGTGGTAACTTGTAAATGGCTCTAAGCTTCCTATTATTGTTCACTATAAAATTATTGGCTGTAAGTTATCCTTAAGAAAATAAAATAAATAAAATAAATAAATAAGTATCTTGTAAAGTCTATTGAAGAATTCATTCATAGGATAATGCTATGATGTAGAAACATAAATAATAAAAACTACTCACATAGCAGCAAAGGACTTCCTGGATTAGATTGGGAAATGCTTATGTTTAAATAAGATGTATGTATAGATATACAAAACTAGGATGTGTTGAGGTAGACTTCTGTCGGGCCGTGGCGGAAGTGGATCAGTAGATCGTTTTCGTTTCATTGTCAATGAGACCAATTTCATCGTAAACACCCTAAGATGGTGGGCCCGAGCACAGCGACGGACAAAATAAAGATATCACTTCATGAAATGTAAAATGTATAATAGAAGAAATATAAAACCCGTGACATGCGCGAAAATTGCAATAATTATACGGAAAGGTGAATATTACTGTTAACAGTTTTCGAATCGTTTTGTATTTGCAACAACCTTTTCGGATTGCAGATTCTTATTCGTAGCCTAGCTATATTTAAAGGGTTAGGCCTCTTCTCCACAAAATTTTTCTTCGCCGTGAAAATTTAAGGCTACTTCGCCGTGTCTTGGCGCGGTCGCCAGTGGGGTATGAATCACTATGGAAGCCTGTGCACGGACGCTGCGGAAAAACGGCACGGAGCCGCAGCCGTGCGTATGCACCGTGTTTATCCCTCGGCGAGCCATGTTTATTTACGACGAAATTTGTTACAGTGTTGTATGGCAATTTATGAGAGCTTGTTAAAGGCACCGGGTGTTTTCACGGCGGACAAGTATTACAACGTTGAATGTTGTTTACAAAATGCACCTAACGCTTTGTACGAGAACAACAATAGTGCAGAGAACAAGAGCTCACGTTTTTTCTTCGGCGCGGCTAACGCGCCGAGGAAATTACTGAGGATCGTGGCCACTGGACAATAGTTTGCCTACGAGGCTCCTCCACTTCGACCTGTCTTCTGCATGGCGGGTCGCAGATTGTATAGACCCTTTTGTAACTTTTTCGATGAGGTCGTTCCATCTAGCCGGTGATTTGCCTCTGCTTCTTCTTCCCTCCACTTAACCCCCGGAAAGCATTTTCTCCAGATTCTCTGGGTTTCTTCTGGCAACGTGACCGAAGAACTGCAGGACCCTTCTCATGCATACGGTGGAGGGCCTCACTTGGATGCCGAGTTCTTCCAGGACAGATTTGTTGGTGCGGCGTGCTGTCCATGGGATACCTAGGATCTTACGTTAACACCACATCTCCAGTGCATCGATTTTGGTGCATATCCGAGCCTTCAGGGTCCATGTCTCCGATGCATAGAGAAAGATCGAGAAAACCAGAGCTCGAACCAGCCTGACCTTAATCCGCTTACTTATACCCCGATTCTTCCACAGCCTTTCTAGCTTGCTCATGGCCGATCTTTCCATCTGGCTTCTGCGTGATACCTCCTTTTCGCAGTTTCCGTCGTTGCATATCCTGGAGCCCAGATAGACAAAGTCTTTCACAGCTTGAAGGTCACTCAGCTCGTTGGTGCTCTGCATGGTTCCAGCCCGGTCCACAAACACGAGTTTGGTCTTGCTGCGGTTTTTGTGCAGTCCATACTCCTTGCTTTCCTTCTCCACCCTGCTTAATAGGGTCGCCACTCGGCACCGATGATGGTCGTGTCGTCGGCGAATCTTAGGTTATTGGTCCTGAGCCCTCCAATGCGAATTCCGCCCTCCCATTCGTCTAGGACTTTTCTCATTATATGTTCGCCGATCAAATTGAAGAGTTTCGGAGATAAGATGCACCCTTGTCTGACGTCTCCCTCTGTTTTAAAGGAATTCGAAAGCTCATCGTCCAACTTTACGCTCGAAGCGCCTTCCATGTGCAGACTCTGTATGAGGAATATAAGGTGGTTTGGGATCCCCATATCGAGCATAACCCCAAACATCTTCCCCCAGTCCACGCAATCAAAAGCTTTGGCATAGTCGATGAAACAGAGAGCCATTGGAATATTAAACTCCCTGCATTTCTCTATAAGTTGGCGAATGTTAAAGATTTGCTCACGTGTGCCTCGTCCTCTTAAGGTACACAGATTTTTTTCCATAAAATTCTTCTTCTTCTTTTTCTATGCCTCTCTACGATTGTAGGTTGGCCGTCAGCTCTCCGTATGCGTTTCGGTGTGTAGCAAACGAAATAGGTCTTCTACGCTGGCTTTTCCAGTCTAGTCTCTGATGTTCCTCAGCCACGACTTTCATCTTCTAGTGCGTCTTCCAGTTCCCCTCACTCTTGTCCATCATAATTACGTAAAGAATTTGGTACTGATCGGGTCGAAGCACATGTCCTAAGTAACTAGTTTTCTTCCTTTTCGCCGTAAATAAGATTTATCGGGATCAGTTGACGCGCCGTAGATGTTCAACATCTGTGACTCTTTGGACCCAGGTAACTTAAAAGAAATACCAACTCAAAATAGTCAGGGTTTGTTTGAGTGAGAAAAAAATGTATTTTGTCTGTAAACCAAATGCAGTTGAGTTGAAAAATGTATCTCATCAGAAAGTAACTCATGCAAAAAGTGTCTCATCTTAAAAAATAAAATTGACATTGATTGTTCTTCCCCGAAACACTTTATTTATTTTAACCATATCGCTCATTCACGCGTGACGTCGCGAATTTGTGTACACACCTGTCAGACATTTTTACCCATATCCCCGGCCAAACGCGCCCTATTGTAAATCAACCCGTCATCGTGCAAAAGTGGCGCGCGATACTATAATAGTATAATATACTTCCGCCCCGGCTCCATTACCATCGAGTGGCCCCGGCCAGCCCAGAAGAGAAGCGGGAGCGTTATGAAGATATGAAGAGAGATGGTAGTGTTTTCCCGGCGATCCGTCCAATCGCGATAACAAGCAGCCGTGCGCCCGGTTGGGCAAACACATTAGCGTGCAGGGCGCTCGCGGGCGAGGGGAGGGGCGGCAGGCCTCGCTAGGCCGGTACTCAAATATTTGTCCTCATCGGTCAATGCGAGCGGCGAGCGCGTGAGGTCGCCTCGCGTCCTACCAACACACATTCGAAGCCGCATCACGCCAGTAAAACAAGATTCGTTTATGTAGCTTGTCTAGTCCACACTAAAACACACTATACAAGATACTGCGAGCTAATGGGCCCGGTTGCAGTTTGGCCACTAAGACACAGTTGTATAGGGTCGGCCAAACGCATGGGTCAACAGCCATCTGGCGGCCTCCACGCAAGTTCGACCCCGGGTAAGACTCTGGCCTGCGGGCCAGTCTCCCCTAGGAGTCAATCTTCGGGCGCTCCAGGACGGTTATCGCGCCGTGTAGCGTCAGCCAATCGATTGTGCATTCCGACTAACAACCGGGAGAGTCTGGAAACAGTAATGTTTCCAGACTGGGGGTAGTTGTTTACCTTACGGCAACTTCTCTTGAAACGACCAATCGGCTACCCGATACTGGGTGAACAACCGGGCAAAGTATGCCGTGGTGCGCGATAGATTCGGTAGACACCGTATCACCGCTACGTAAGGGAGAGGACCTCGCAAGCGACCTGGAACCTGTAACCAGTCAGGAGACCAGAGTAATCTGGTTGCGACTGGAAGAGTAAGGGCGCGAGTGTCGGCTCGCTGTGTGATCTCGCGGTTAACCTAGTTTATCTCGCGGTAAGGCGTTAGCTTCTTACGGGCATGTGGCGTAACTAGACGGTGGACTGTTTTGTCCAAAGTCGTCTACGCTCACCTCACGGGAGACAAATCTAATATCGTTAAAACTTCCTGTGGTGACGGGTTCGGCCGTTGTAGTTGTCAACTCTAGTATACAAGACACTATAAGCCCTATTGTCCACGCACGTTTTTTTCGCCATGAAAATCCACGATTAATTCGCCGTGTCTAGGCGCGGTCGTCAGTGGGGTGTGAATGACTAAGGAAGCTTGTCCACGGACACTTCGAAAAAACGACACGTCACCGCCGCCGTATGTATAGTAATTCCCCCTCGGCGAGCCATGTTTATTCATGGAGAAATTTGTATCAGTATTGTGTATGACAATGTATGAGAACTTGTCGTTGGACCGGACGTTTTAACGGTGGACAATTATTGCGTTACCAAAATCGTAATGCCACCTATTAGACAATTGTTTAAAATACTGAAAAAGGGAATAAAAAAATAAAAAATAATAAAATAATAATAATAATAAAAAAATAATAATAATAATGATTATAAATTAAAATTAAAATAATTTAAAAATATATATATTTCCTTGACACAACCGTGGCACTCTAGTGTGACTCCCGAAGTGAGCTCGCCTTAACACGGTTGCCTAGCAAGGCGGGCTCGGCTGCTCTTTGCTTAGCACAATTGACAGGTAATCATTTGCGTTTAATGTATGCGCTATGTACCCTGGGCTCAGACAGATGTGTATATAACTTTAAAAGCATACAATTGCAATTTCTAAATTGTCATTTCATTTTCTGGTGTGCTCATGCATTTGAATGTATATGTACATGAATGTGTATGTAAATAAATAAATAAATGGTACCGCGCAGCTTTGGTAGTGTTGCCCAATTTCTGTGTTACCTTGGTCTGCCCTACTCACGGTTTGTATCCCATCCGGTAGCCTCCTCGAAGAGGAACTTAACCTGTCAGGGCCGCTGCAAGCTCTGCCTGCGGCTGTTACCTGCAGTCGACGCGTGCAAGTCATGCGACGACTCCTTGGCTCTCATATAATGCTCGACTCCTTGCTAAAATATTAAAATGTTAAATAAATAATCATGTAAATGTCCAAATATCAATAAATTAGGATACATGTATCGTGTTTACTATCAAATTAAACGTATATGTATATATACGGAAATATATATGTATCTATACGGATAAATACACAAACCGCAAATATTTCATAAAAAACCTTTATATTACTTGAGAGCCGAGGGCAACCGACTAAAGTGCGGCGGCTGCGCAGCGGCGCGCGATCGTTACAAGATATCTGCCGCAGGGCGTTTTATTTTATTTATTTAGTAGTAACACATCTAGTAAAAAGTTAATGTCATATTTGATTAAGATGTTAGAAAGAAATTGATGCGACATTATTTTTAGGATTGACACAGTCGCCTAACTAGGCCTAGGCCTGTTCTAAGGCAGACTTTTAATGATGATATAAAGTGTGCACTGTCAACTTAATCTATAGTTAGTACTTATTTTTAAAACTACAAATATTTACGCATATACAAATATGGATAGATACTTATATACATCTATAGATAAAATATATATCCATATATGCACACATACACATACATATATTTATACGAAAATAATAATAAAACCAAAATAAATAAAATAAAAACTAAAATAATATACATATTATATAAATCAATTACATATTGATATGACGCTCACATACCTATAATAGTCATTTAAAATTATCATGGTAAAACTAAATATTAAGTACTAAATACTATCATTCAAAATACAACAGTCAACATATTCCCTAAACCGTCCCTACCCACCTCCAACAACCAATCAGTTAGAGATTTTTTAAAAGTGGATGTGTTCTCACTACTTTTAATTGCGTCGGGAAGATTGTTATACATTCTAGGGCCAATGAACGTGAAATGGCGCTGGCCAAATGTTGTGTAAGATCTTGGCACCATCATATCACCAGTTCTTGTTGCTCTCGTCTTTCCAACTCGTTGATTATAAGGTGTCATTTTATTTTTAGTATATATTAGGGCCATGCGAACATAAAGCTGTCTTACATCCAAAACCTCGGACTGGATGTAAAGAGTGTCTGACGGAAATCGATACGGTTTACGTGCGATTATTTTTAAAATACATTTTTGCGCTATTTCTAGAGGGTGTAGAGTGGACCTTGTACAACCGCCACATCCTATAATACCATAGCATAGTATTGACTGACACAATGCATAGTAGGTGTTTTTCAGTGTTCTCGGGTCCACAATATCTCTTATTTTCCTGAATATACATGCGAGTTTGCGCACCTTCATCGCCAGCTTATCAATATGTGGTTGCCAACGCATCTTATTGTCGATCGTTATACCCAGGTATTGTACCTGTTGTGCTCTTTCTAGAGTAGTGCAGTTGCAATGCTAAGTATTTCTGTAGCAGTCATGAATGGTCAGTCTATGGTTTAAATGTGGTTGGCCTTTACTATTGTTGCTGAACGTAAGGTACTTAGTTTTATGTATGTTCAGGCTAAGTAGAGAATTGTCTAACCATTCATGTACTTCACTAATACCCTCATTGGCTACGGAGAATGTTTCATTCCAGTTATAGCCCTCAAAAATAACGACCGTATCATCGGCGAAGGAAATTGTTTTGCCGACTAGATTGGAGAGTTTGTTGATGTAAATAAGAAATAAAATGGGCCCGAGAACAGTGCCTTGAGGGACACCATACTGGAGGTATTCTGGCTTACTGTGTCTATTGTTAACGGTAATAATTTGTTTCCTATTTGTCAAATAGCTTGTAAACCAGTCCAGAGTGATACCCCTAAATCCCACATTCCCTAACCTCTGAAGCAGTTTGTCGTGTGAAACCGTATCGAATGCTTTCGCTAGATCTAGGAAAATAGCTAAACATTTTTTCCTCTTATCCACATTATCATAAATTACACTTGTTACCTCTGCAATAGCATCAGTAGTGCCCATACCCTCTCTAAATCCAAATAGATTTTTTGATAGAATATTGTTTTCTTGCAGGTATTTCGAAAGACGCTTTTTAACCACTTTCTCTATGATTTTAGATAGAGTGTTTAGTAGGGATATGGGTCTATAGTTGTCAATGTTTAATTTATCGCCGTTTTTGTAAATAGGGATGACTTTTGCACATTTAAGTATGTCGGGGAAAATGCCTGATTTAAAACTAGAATTCACAATATGAGAAATGGGACAACTTAGTTCTCTCTTTGAAAGCTTGAATATTCTTGAATTAAGATTGTCAATACCAGGAGCCGAGTCTAATTTTAGGGATCCTATTGTTTGCATAATTTCATATGGCGTTGTTGGAGTCAGGAAAAGAGACACAGGAAAATCTATCGACGGAGGCAAATGTCTCGTGAGAGTAATTCTTTTTTGTATTTTTTGCGCTAAGTTGTGCCCAACATTTGTGAAATGTTTATTTATATAATCTGCATGTCTCTGCGGTGCGGTATCCCTACTGATTGTTTCATTTCCATCGATTAATTGGTCAATTGTATGTTTGGCGAGTATTCTATTAGCAATCTCGTTAATAATTTTCCATGTTTTTTTTGGATCTCCGTTAACTTTCTCTAATTCGTTTTTGTAGTATCTAACTTTGGTATTATGGATTAATTTATTGCACAAGTTGCGATATTGCTTGGACCGATTTTTCAAATCGAGGCTATCAGGGTTACGTCGAGATGCCGAGTGGAGTTTATCTCTTCTATGTATGCAGAAGATAAGCCCTTTCGTAATCCATGGTTTGTATATTTTTTCTTTATGCCTTAGTTTAATAAGTTTAACCGTACAATTAGTATTTATCACCTTTTGGATTTGCTGTAATAGTGATTCGGTGGCAGTATTAACATCCTTTTCCTTGTAGACAATCGACCAGTCTATGTCAGATATTTCTTTCTGTATTTTCTTATAGTCATATGTTTTTTTTGTAATATTTTCAGTATCTTTTTTTTTGGATAGTCAGCATTATAGTTCATTTTTAATAGAAGAACGTGATGGTCAGTGATTGTAGTTTGATACACTAAGGAGATTGTCGGATTGGGCGATCTACATATGATATGGTCTATACATGTTTTCGAGTTATTGTCTTCTCGGGTCGGTGTGTCAACTAGACAGTGGAGCCCATGTAGCGAAAGGAGCTCTAGATATTCGTTAGCCTGTTTGCTTTTGTTCCCATGTATGTCTATGTTTAAGTCCCCTGTTAGGATTAAATTTTTGATGCTGGAATTCTGTGTTAGTAAGCGATCTAGGCTCTTTAGGAAATTGTTAATATTAAGAACAGAAGGACTTCTGTAAATAGCTAGTATGCAAGTTCTTTTGTTTAATGTAATATGTAAGCAATTTGCTCCAAATAAATTAATCTCATTGACAATTATGTCTGTGAATTTAGCACTTACATAAATACCCACTCCATCATTTTGAAGGTGGTTGTTTTTAGTATGAAAGAAACTGTACCCTGGTATACCTATATGAGAAAAATGTTTTCCTATCCAAGCTTCCGTTAAAATCAGAATGTCGAATTCAATTTTTAAATCATACATCATAACGAGCAGTTGGTCCAAATTCTTCTGCAAACTTCTGATGTTAAGGCATAGCATCCGTAGGGCCGAGCCTCCTGTTAATACTCGTCTGCAAGTATCGACATTCGATGACACATGAGACTCGTGCTGAGTGACATCAATGACATTCGCTACATTATCATCCAGCATTTAAAATAACAAGGGTATGTGCTAATTACTAAATCTATGCTCAGAAAATGACTGGAAGTGATTACGAACTTTATTCTCTTACAAAACGTGCTTTTCAGAGCGAACATTTTTTTCTAATATATAATTCTAAATACAACATTTTCATTTTTGCAAGTGCAGTCGTGTTTTTTATTTGATTAAATTATTGTTCATTTTGAAAAGAAGCATCTAGCTAGCGATGCCACGCGTCATGCTGACTACAAAGAATTGCAGAAATACTAACGAGCATTATTAATCGGCAAATACTCTCTACCATATTTGCTACATTAACCCACGCTTCATGAGCTGTATCACGCAATCGATCCAGCAAAAACTCATATTGGGCAAATAAACTTAACAGTAGTTTTCTAAATTAACTAACAGTAGTAATAATAATAATAATAAACAAGAGTAATAGTATATTATAGTAGCAATAATAATAAACGAACAATAGTAAGATAATCAAAACATTCTCGAATAATCAAAACGTTCTCAAAGATCTGTTCAAATAAAGCGAAACCTATTTATGTGCACCAGAACATTAATAATTACTTCTTTCTAATCTATCTAAATTCTTATCTTTATTATCACTCATTGGGAAGTAGCGAAATTCTTGCTCGTAGCGGTAGCAAATACTCCTAGATACTATATTATATAGTTTGCTGTTTTCTACTTTCTGTATCTTCAAAGCGCTCTTCGTACAACGGCAGTAAATTCCTTCTTAATGGTAGTAAGTACCTACATACATACATTTCAACTGAAGACGCGGTAACATTAGACAACGGATGAAGTAATAATATATTCTCCTTATAATATATTAAAGGTGAAAATTTCAATACTGGACAGAAGAAACTGATCTAAGTTTTTTATCAGTATACTAGCTGCGCCCGGCGGTTTCATCCGCGTGGTGATAGAAAATTGTGATATATATCCTTCTAGCCGTGTTCGGCTATAGCGACTGCGTTGTAGATTCTAGTGACTTCTTTAGTCTTCTCAGAGTCCATTGATCGGAAGCAGTCAAGTGGGCAGGCTATATTATAGTGCACAGGTGGGCGCGCGACCACGGGTGCACTCTCTCTTCCTCCCTCTTCTGAACCCGATGGAACGGAGACCGTTACGACCAGAGAAAAGTTTGGATGCAGATAAAATAAAATAAATTAATTAATCGCCAACACAGCAATGGCTGCCATTATTAAATTTGTACTCAATATTGCAGAGCTATTTTTTTCTGATTTAGTTCGCTTTTCCACACTGTCATTTATGAAATTGGTAGTTATGGCTTGTGGTGATGTTTGAGGTTTTTCTGGAGCTATTGTAGAGATGACCGGGACTTATTGGTAGTTGTTGTAGTAGGCGGTTATGTAGAAGATGCATTATGGGATTTATCCTCACGGGGCTGTGTTGAATACAGCATACAGTCTCTTGTTCCGAGATTATGCAAAATTATAATAGTTTCCCTTTTGGCAAATCCCCATCAGTTTTTGGACAATGTTCCGGCGGTAGACATACTTCTAAAACGTCCTTTATTTCACATGACTCTTCACGGCTTGACACTTCCGCAAGGGCTTTTTCCAATACTGGTAACGGCGATTATGTTGAAGAGGCATTGGTTGTCAGCTATCGTCACTTGCAGAGGTCCACCACTGTCGCCTCCACAAGAGTCTCGTCCTCCTTTTAAGCTTCCAGCGCACAATTGATCGTCCGTTATACCTTGCGGTAACCTCTTTCTGAGAGTCTTTGCATATAGTCTTCGAAAATTGTGATAATGATGATAGAAAACTATATATCTTTATAAATTATAGCCTATGTGTTATCCTGATGTGTAAGCAATAATATTATAAAGTTTCATCAAAATCCATTCAGTAGTTTTTGTGTGAAAGAGTAACAAACATCCATACATACATTCTTACAAACTTTCGCGTTTATAATATTAGTAGGATGAATTTCGCAGAAAGCTTTACTACTTCGGATAGCCTAATGAGTGTAATTTTATATCAGTTAACAGTAAAAACACATTTTAAAAAACTAGCTTTTAATAAAAATGCTGTGTCCCGAGCCAACCCTGGATGCAGCAGCCATGTCATAGTAGAACTTAGAAGGGGCTATTATAATTGAAAGCTATACTGAATTTTGTATATATGCTGTTGATCGTTTAGGAGTCCCCTCGTTGGAGGCAAACCCTGGGTGCAGCAGCTCTATTGCGGTAAAACTAGAACGGGCTATCATAATTAAATGCGTTTACAAAATTTTGTTTCTGTGCTGTCACCGTGGAAAAGTTGCCTCGTCAGGAGCCGATCCTAGGTCCTAGTCGAATCAGGTCGTGTACACCATAAAAATGCCTTGTCATCGGAACTGAACCAACAAGTAAAATTTCAACTTCATAGGATAAGAGGAAGTGGTTCTAATTCAGCTTGCAAGATTTTACCTTAACAGACTAACAAACATTGCAAGGTAAATAAAAGCTTGTAAAAATGAGTAATTTTATGAAAGAATCTTTAAAAAACGGACTTTGGAACGAAACAGTCCACCGTCTAGCTACGTCACCTTGCCCGTGAGAGTCCAACGCCTTACTGCGTGGCACTGGGAAGTTAACCAGCGAGTAGCCTCGCGCCCTCACTACCAGATTTAGCCCTATTTCTCCGTCCTCCCGTCTGGTTACGGGTAGCTTGCGTGGTTTCTATCTGTTATTAGTTCAGCGGTAATCGGTATGAAATTATCGTGAACCATGGCGTCCTTTGCCCGTATGTTCACGCGGGATCGGGTGTCCAACTGTTCATTTCAAGAAAGGCTGACAACACTTGGAGGTGTCGACTACAACGGGCAAACCGGTCACCTCAGGAAGTTTTAACGATATTTGATCGTTCAGTCTTCCACGGGGTGAGCATAGAAGACGGGACGAAACAGTCCACTGTCTAGTTACGCCACTCGCCCGTAGACCAGCTCGCCCGTTCACCAACGCCTTACCGCGAGAAGCTGGGTGCATACTCAGCTTCTGGGTATTCACGCGCTTGGTGCACACTAAGCGGGTGCATACCAATGCGGCCTGCTTGGTTCATATTACCCACCGGGCCGACACTCACGCCCTTACAGATTTCTCCTGCCTTCCTACTGGTTGCATGTAGGAGGTCGCTTACTCGGTCTTCTCCCTTACGTAGCGGTGATTCGGTGTCTACCGAATCTATCACGGACCACCGCATCCTTTGCCCGGCTGTTCACGCAGTATCGGGTAGGCGATTGGTTTTTCAAAAGCGGTTGCCGTAAGGTTAACAACCACCTCCGCTCTATAGGAAACATAGCCGTTTCCAGACTCCCCCGGTTATCAGTCCGAATGCACAGTCGATTGGCTGACGCTGCACCGTGCGCAAACCGTCCAGGAGCGCCCGAAATACGATTCCCAGGGTAGCTGGTCCGCAGACACAGAGTCCTACCTGGGCTCGCATTTCTGCTTGGAGGCTACTGTATTGGTGCTGACCTTTGTACTGTACTGACGAGCTGGGACGACGCTATCACATGGGTCATAATGACCCAACTGCACTGGGTTCATTAGGTCCATGTGGCTGACAACAGGTCGTCATCCACCCCCGCTGCTTAGAAAGCAGTATATCGTTTCCAGAGTCATCGAGTTATTTTCCGGAGTGCACAGTCGATTGGCTGACGCCGCACGGTGCGCAAGCTGCCCAGCAGCGCCCGAAGGCCGTCCCCTAAGGGGAAACTGATCCACCAACCGTATTCTGGGAAACAGAGTCCTTACCGGGATAGGCCCTCTTCGGGGAGGCTACTGGATAGGAGCGGAACCGTGAGTAGAGCCGACCAGAAACAACGAGAAGGTCTTAATGGCCAACTGCACGAGAACAGTTAAAAGCTGTTGTTAGAGAAGTGTGGCCGCATCCTAAACGCTGTCATTGGTGCGCGTATCGTAGTAGATTTAAACGGTGCAGAGGTCGTTGCATCTCGGCGGTTGCGTCGATAGCGCGCGGTCGAATGGAAGTTAAATATTTTGTCAACAGCCTCGCTTCGTCGCGCGTCGCTGAATATTTTAATGTTTGGCTCCATAAACGGAGGCGGGGATTTGTACTGCTGTAAATAGATTTAGTGGGAAACGCAGCCGGCACACCCCCGTCGCCTGTTCACCCCTCGCACCCCTCACCCCGTACTTTCAAACTTTACATCCTCCGCTCTACGGTACACATTTTGCGGGACCGCGTTATGTACTTTAGTTATTAACGTTGCGCGGAGACAAACTTCCTTGTTTGCTCACTATGTAATACTAAACTAAAATTGTAACTGTATTTTGACGAACTTAAATTATGGACACCCAACTGATATATGTTATATAAGTACTCGTTTGTTTATATGACTAAGAGTCTCCAATAGCGATGGGTCATTCCGGTTCCTAGTTTTAGGCTATTCCGGATTCCCATCCCATCAGCAAAGAGCAGATCTGAAAGAGGAGGTTCTACTCTGAACTTGACTCAATGGTAATTCCATTCTCCGGAGCCGGCCCACTTATGGCTCTCTTAAATGGCTTTTTACCGTTCTATTGCGTTCTTATAAGCCAGTTTCAAAACTACGGTCGTATATTGTATGCTTATTAACCCTTAAGCCCTACCCTGGGGTGTATCACACCCCATGCGTAGTTTTTCGCTTGTTATTTCTTACTTAGTCAAATCGGTTTGATTGTTCCAGTACTTTTTTTACTCGTGGTTACCTACGAACGTGCCAGTCGCGTGCGCGCTTCAGTTGTATGTGTATTACACCCCTCATTACAAATTACAAATAATTACAATAATTACACATTAGAAATACCTTTGAGATGTAATCAGTCCAGGATTTACGTCTAAGCTAGACACACTATAGCTTAGGGCCCCCTCTTTCTTGGAGGCTTCCAAAAAAAATCCGATTGAGCAATTGTCATATATACTTAAATATACTGCAGCAATAGCTAAAAGAACTTAGGGCCCAGTATAGTAATAGTGTATGTAAGAATAACGTTAGGGTTTAAGGGTTAAACAGCGATCCGTAGATCAGAGGTTTCAGACCCTCAGATATTATTGTACATAAGTCGAATTACCGAAACAAATTAATTGTTCAAACGCTGGCCAAGTGGACATATTTGGCACTGAACCGCTGTTTCTTTTACTTTTCTTTTGCATTACGCTATACGTAATATCTTACCACTTCGATAACGTGGGAGTTGTTTATCTGACAGTAAGCAAGTTAGGCTTGTGTGAAAATAGAAAGAAAAAAAAAACAAAAAATCCTGTAAATAAAATCTTGTAAAGAAAGCGTTACATAATAGATAGTGAAAGCATTACACCTACTGATTTTAGTTTACCCTCGAATAGTATCCTCCAGTCAGTAAAGCACCGTATCTATAATGTAGCTCTTAAAACTCTAAACGGCTGAGAACGTCGAATGTCATCGCATAGTTTGTCGTTAGCGACTGTGTGGTAGATATCATGCTACCCTCTCTGACTTGGATAATGCTAGGACACACCGAACGTAGATTGCTTCGGGATCTTGTTGGATAGTGTTGACACTCACCGTTTGCTTCAAATTTGGCGGATTTATACGGTACATTAAAGTAGGCAAACTACAAAATCATGCTTCAATAGTTTAATTTAATATTACTTGAATTTTGATTAATGTTATTTTTCCATAAGTATTTTTATAGTTTTCGATAGTTTTAAATCAATTTGTAATTAGAATACTTATTTGATAAATTCATGGTTTTGTAATTATATTATCACATATATTATGATAATAATCTTTAATTGATTTCATGTAATTTTTCAATTCTCTATTTTATTTTATCTTTAGGCAAAATTCAAATAAACGTATCCTACCTTAGTGAAAACGTTTCATGCGATCCAGTAACTATGATTTTTGAGACAATAAACGATTTGATTTGATTTGAATATTTTAACATCAATAGAGGATTGGCGATATTTACTCGACAACTACCGTACAGCAGTGTAGAAAAAATAAGCCCATAATCTATATTTGCTTTTATTTCCGACATAGAGTGATATTACTACTCGGATTAAAATACACGAAATTGTTTATTATTTATCCGGCTGCTATTTATTGTTGTGTGGGGCAAAAAATAGACGAATGGTTTGAGGGTAGAATTGTGTGAGATCAAGAAAACATGGGTTTGGGTGACGATTCGCGAAATCGATTGCAAGGGACTTCCAAGCGACACAGAAAACAAAGTAACAAACATTAATCTCCTAGGTACATTTGTACTATACATGTACGTAAATAAAAAATAATTCTGAGGTCTGCGTTTAAAATGGCAACACCGAAATATTATGAGAAACCAGATTTAGCAGTTCATGATTTTTTAAAATATTTTTTTCACAATAAGTCATTTTTAATGAGTGTACTGGAAGTTTCAAAAAGATATAAAATCGAAGACTATCGCGGTTGTTTGACATTATAAATAGGATATAAACGAATTTACCGCGTGAAATTTGTAGCACCCGACGTTTCTAGGGTAGACTGACAGAGCTGTCAAGCGCTACGTGGAACCCTGTTCTTAAAATGATCCCACCGCCGAACGCCAAACGCAAGCACGTAAGACAGGATACAGTGAGTGTTGTGTGCAAGACGGATTTTCGAAATTTGCGCGCTCCGAGCCCGGCCCTCCACCACCGTTATAACCTACGCAGTGGCGGCAGCGGTATGCGGCCTACCCGCAGAACAACGGATTGACAGCTCTTTCAGTCTACCCTAGACAACGGCGGCTGCAACGCCACCGAAACGTCGGTTGCTACGAATTTCACGCGGTAAATTCGTTTATATCCTATTTATAATTTCAATAAGATATTTTTAATATGGTGACTGGAACTCCAGAGCCGAATATAACGCAGCTTTGCCAGTCTGGCAAAGGCACCTCTCAAAATACGAGATTTCCTCTCTGCGCTGCCAAAAAAAATAAAACTGTCCCTTATCATAAAATATTGTATTTCATACTCCAGCCTTAATAAAATTTTAATTCCAATTGATCTTCCGTCGGATTTTACAATTAATCAAATTTTAATTATCCCCTACTGGGCTAATCTTTTCCTTAATTAGATTTGTTTTCGTTCAGGAAAATAACTCCCGTTTTTGTTCGCCGGTCCCAGATTAAAGACCTACCCAATTATGCCTTGGTTATAAAGCGTGCTGATCTAGTGAATTCGATACGTACAGGGTAATTTTTGATCCTATAATTAAACCCTATTTTGTTTAATAATACCCTCATAATACTTTTCGGGATGGGGACGCGGCTATGCTTTATTTTGTTTGTTGCTGGGCTTTCAACCAATTTTTAATGTTAGTGGTTACATGAAATCGAAGACTGTCGCGGTTGTTTGATATTATAAATAAGATAAAACGAATTTACCGCGTGGAGTTTTATAGCACCCGACGTTTCGGCAATATTGCAACCGTCGCTGTCCAGGGTAGACTGAAGTACTCTCAATCGTCATCCGTTGTTCTGCGGATAGGCGGAAAACTGCTGCTGTAACTACGTTATATAACGGTGGTGGGGCGTCGGGTTCGGTAAGGAGCGTGATGTTAAAAACAAGAACAAACTTAAAATACTCCACTGCCGTTACAAAACGTGACACTGTATTTATAATTATAAAAAACAATTTGTGCTGAAAAACACGTTTTCTTTAGAAATTCAGGTCCATAGTTGAAACAAAATTCAATTTATGGAAGCTCCGTGACGGCACCGTTGACTCATATTATCTCTATACCCATTCATTGCTTAAAGACGATTGCTCATTCTATGAGTCAGTCGACAGGCCTTGTCCAAGGCTCATGACGTCCTGTGCTTCTTCCTGTGCAAATGCCCTTTAGCGGGGTTTAACGTGAGCTGGGCCCATTGAGCCAGCTTTCTGAGTGTGAAATCTCAGGGCTACGCGCCCTGTTGCAAGTATCTAGTGGCGTTCTTGCGCTACTTGTCACGCTTGATATAGCCTCGTGCCGGCCGCCGCCGTCGCACGCCGTCCTTTGTCTTCAGTGATCATACAATAAAACGTTTTTTTAATTAAATATCTGGTTTATGTATTTATCCATATAGATATCTATATATTTTCGGAATCTGCTTAATCAGGCCTTTCATTTGACACTAAACGTGATGTATTTTAGCTTAACTTATTGACATTTGGATAATTATTTATTTGATATTTGCACAGTTTAGCTAACCTATGCCACCCGGATGGACATAACTATTCTATTAATACCATACACTTCTATATCGGTTGAAACGTTTTAATAAAGAAATAAATAAAGAAACAGGCAACATACATACATCATGAACCCTACATTACACTTGTTTTTTTTGGGCAGTCGTGTAATAAGTACATTTAAATACAAAGTCAACTTATTCTTCGTATTCAACGTATTCTTAAAAAAGCCAAGTCAAAATACGGGTACTTAAATCGCATACGGTTGTAAAGAGCATCTCAACATCGACCCAGTAATGCTCCATAAACTGCTCATGTGACAGTAAAGCTTTTATGATTCAACTTACATCTTCCTGATACCAGTGACAATAAAAGGATTACTTTGCAAACAATGTAGAAGTATTCACGGAATATGTTCGTTACCGCGGCACAGTTTTTAATTATTTTGCATTTTAACGGCATTATACAAGTATTACATCTTCGCGTGTATTGTTTTTGTCCACAAATCAGAGGCCAGAGAAGCAGTGAGCTTTCTGACAGTGCCAACAATAGAACAGACGCGATTGCCTGCCCCCCCCGACCGTAAATCATTCTAATGCCAGTTGTGGTTTATTTAAAGGTCGGTTGTAAATAGACGATATTAATATTTGGTCGGTCGGTCGGTCACGTCTCTTGTCCGGCAACAATATCGCCTCCAAGTCACGTACGAGGTCGACGTGCAGCAGACGGACGACTCCACTCTTGACGATTCCTCGCCTAGCCTCCCCCCATAGATTATGAAACCGATTTATCCTAATGCACCAGATACGACACGTTTTTTATATTATTATACCTAACCATAATGATAAAATATAATAATAATGAGATGATAACACGAAAAACGAGGAGGCAAATTAGGAACCCAACTCCTGAGAAATTATAGGGGTATTTGAAAAAATGGAAACGGAAACGCGTTATTCCGTGTGTGCTTAAACTAGGCTACGTCGCTTGCGCGGTCATTGATATATGATCCCCTAGATGGGCCTTTCACGCTCGAAAATCACCACTTCAAAACCATTAGTGAAAGCCGGCCAGTAGTAGTTTGGTTGCAGTCCGCTGGCAGACAGCCGACCGTTTCCGGTGTGAGAGCTGCCGCGAAGAATATCGGCGCGCTATTCTCTCGCATACTGTTCAATATATTGCTCTCTCTGTCACATGATTTACGAGCAGAGGGTATGTGGAGCCAACTTATTTGTATCTGATGGCATATCTAGCTTCTATATCGATGTGCGCGGTGTCTATCTGACTTTAGCGGTAATTTTTATTCAAATTCACCATAGACCCGAGGCGCCCTTTGCCCGTCTATATCAATCATGATTGGGCTACCAACAGATCGTTTCTAAGGATAGGTGACGCCAAGTTAACATCTACCCCCGATTCTGAATAAACGTACCAATCATTCGTACCAATAATCAACCCGATTTCTTTTGCGTTTCTCCATGACCAACTGTAACAGAAATTCCTTTTTTTTGCGCTTGTGTCCCGAATTATCATTAAAGGTTACTTCTCAGGGTTTTCTATAACCTTTTTCTGTTCCGAAAATGTTGTTTATTGTTGCTTTTTGAAATCATCCAAAAATTTTCCTTAACAGCTGTCAGATGACATTAATGTTGCTATTATGGAGATATATTTATTAAAAGATAAATAAATAAATAAATGAATGACAACTAAAAATTATAATATTAATTAAAAAGAAAACCTACATAAAATTTAACTTTGATTAAAAAAAAAATTGGAAGTAAATCTACACTCTTTGCCATAGAGTAGAGACATTCGTGTTTCTGGCAATAATGAGTTGTCAAACGTGTTCGGTAAGACTCATTTCCTGTTTTAACAATGGCGGGGCAGGTGCTGTTGCTCCGCCGAGGGAGGCAGAAAGTAGATTAAACAAGAAAGCCGTAAATTAACCGCCTGGCGGTAAAATTTGTGATGTGAAGTGTGTGTGATTTATCTGGTAAGCATTTTAATTTCATTTTGGGTAGCTTTTCCCGTAGGATCCTCGAGATTTTAACGGATTTTTCTATTGATCGCAGCTGTCGGCACCTCTGGTTTTTTTGAATAATTACTGCTGCTATATAAGTGACGAAATCGTCGCTAAATGTGACGGGAATTGCCTCCACGTCAAGGAATTTACATTCATTTCTGGAATTCTGTTATTTTTATTTGGATGAGCACATGTGACACGCCAATAAGCGGAATTTGAAGAAGGGTGCCTGCGGGCGAATAAACACGGATACTTTACATACTCTCGTGTTTCTTTTTGTGCTGTAGTCTTTTGTGTGTCTGAGAAAAAGGGTTTTCTGAGGGCCAAACCCAATGCTCATTAATATTTGGCCCACTCTCTGAGATAGTTTTTTGAGGTTAATTTTTTTCTTTTTCAAAATTTCTTTCGGGTATCTTTTTTTTTAATATAATTAGTTTCCTTCTTTTTCTTTAAAAGGAGGTGGCGTCCTTTTACTTTGATTCTTTTGGGTTTTGGTAGTTTCTACCGTGTTTCTTCCAAACACGGAAATTAGTATTTTGCGGTTATAAAATTAGCGCTCCAACGTTAGGCTTATAAATTGGATTTTGGCTTTTAGGGTATTCTTTTCCTCAGCCATTGAAGCACGATTTTTTAAGCACTTTGTTCAAAAATTGTATAAAAAAAATTAGAAGCATTTTTTTTGTTTTTATATAATTTTTATTCATAGCGATTACCGTGAAAGAGGCTTGTAAGCACCGTCTTGTTGTTTTTGTATTTAGAAGCAACTTTTGTCATTGAATTAAGCGGTATTGTGTACTTGCAGTTTTGTCGGCATTAACAGCATTTTTTGTAATTTAAAGCGGTTACCGTGAAGAAGTATTTTGTACTTGCCGTTTTTTATGGTTACTATATTTTTTTGTCAGAATCTTAGATTTAAAAGCAATATATTAATTATTGTTTGAATACTTGGCGTTGCTTAGCAGCAGTTTGTTTATTTTAAGGCGGTTTCCGCGAAAAAGTTTTACGCTTGCCGTTTAAGTATTTTATTTTATCATACTAATTATTTTTTTGTTAATTTCCAGATGTGAAGGCAATTATCCTGGTGAGGTAAGCAGCCAAATAAAACAGAGGTGCCGCAAGCAGTAAAAAAGTCAGTTTATTCCATTTTATTTTTTTTATTTTTTATTTATTTTGGTTTTTATTTTTTTTGGTGGGATTTAAAATATATATATACATGATGGCGTCTCCAGCGATAGTGTATTATGCTGCGTCACATTTAGTAAAGGCAGAACTCGATTATGAGTTCACGATTCGGGAGGTCACTCCAACCAATGTTGAAGCGATGAGAAAACAATTTAATTCACTCTTAAGGGAGTTTCCAGCTGAATCAATTTCCTCAACGGATTTAGATCCAGATTCCGAGTTTCAGGAATGTGCGATTAGACTTTCGTGTCTTCAAGAACTTATCGAAGAATTTATAAATAACAAACAGAAACTTTTATATAAACGAATTAGCACTAAAACTGCACATATCTTTCATAGAGTTTCACGTATAAATCCTGCTAATTCAGACTCCAAAAAATTATTAGACAATTTAAAGGAGGAAGTTTTAGAAATTGTCGTTTTGTTAGAAAAATATTTAGATATTGTTCGTTCGCCTAGCCCGTTACCAAATCCTGTTGTTCCGATACCTTCTACTTCATTGCACGAGGGTGAGAAGCTTAGTCCTGAGGTGGTTCCTTTGGGCAGGAATTCTGAAGTGACGTCAGCTCCGTATATACAGCATGTTGATACGAAACCAGTTCCTTTGGACAATAACTTTGTCATTTCTGACGAACGCATTCTTAAACCTTTAAATCTTGGTTTTACATTTGACGGCGATTCCTGTGTGGTCGAGTTCTTAGAACGATTGGATGAGATTAGGTTTTCGCGGAATATCTCGGATGCCAGGATGCTGAAATCGGCTTGTGAACTATTCCAGAAACAAGCGCTTAGTTGGTACCGTGCTAGAGCTTCGAGCATTTCCAGTTGGAAGCAGTTAGTTGCTGCACTCCGCTCCGATTTTGGCAGTTTAAATTACGATGCTGAAGTTTTGTCATTTGTACGGGGACGTAAACAAAAGTCGGATGAGAGGATGCATATTTTTGTTTCCGTCATGTTGGGCTATTTCAACAGGTTGTCAAGGCCATTGTCTGGTGAGGAACAATTAGGAATTATCCTTTCAAATATCTCAATTTCTTACCAACGACATTTCATGCTAGTTGATATAAATTCAATCGACGAACTTCTGCGTTTAGGAAAAAAAGTTGAAAATGCACAACAGCGTATCAACGCATCTAATGCAGCCACTCCTGCCCAAGCGAAGGTCAAGCCTTCTGGCTCGAAAGCAGTTTATGCGGTCGACGAGTCTCCTACCAAATGTGCGACGGAGGAAGTGAAAGTTGAACAGAAGTTAAAAGAGTGTAACGTTTCTTCTGCTGGTCCATCCAATCGTGGTGGTTTTAATCGTGGTGGTTCTCATCGCGGTGGTTTTCATCGTGGCGGTTTTAATCGTGGAAATTTTTCCCGTAATGATTTTTCTTATGCTAATTCGTCTTCTGGTAATTACAACCAAGGAGCCAATAATAGTTCGCGTGGTTCACGCGGTGGCACTCATCATGGCTATTCTAAATATTGCTATCGTTGTGGTAGGTTTAACTACACGGTAGCCACTTGTCCGGAATGTTCTAAGAATAACCGGCCTGGTAATTCCCCGGTTTCAGAGCCAAAAAACTCGAAAGGCGGGGCAGAATAGAGGATTTTCTACATTCTGCCTCGATATTGTTTGCAAATGAGAAGGATAACCGTCGCCCTTTCTTAGAAGTTTCACTGGGTGATATAACGGTTTGTGGATTACTCGACACTGGATCGAGTGTTACGATTTTGGGTGCCGATTCACATAAATATTTAGTTGATATCGGTTTTACTCTTAATAAGTCTCCGTTGGTGACTTTATCCACTGCTAATGCAAGTTCGGTTAAGACGATTGGGTCTATGTTTCTTCCTTTTAAATTCAATAATCGTTGCCAGGTTATTCGAGCCGTTGTAGCTCCTGATATAGGTACTTCCCTTATTTTGGGAATAGATTTTGTCCGAGAATTTGAGTTGGCTCCGGAAATATTAAAATTTGTCAAGTTTGAGTCCTGCGATGCAATTGTTTGGCATCGAGTCAATGAAGTGAGGGCCTTGCGGCCTTTTGCTTCATTGACTGGAGACCAGCGATCGCTAGCAGACAGAATGATCAATAATTTTAAAAAAATTTCTTCCGAAGTCAAAGGTCTCGGTCGTACTAATTTGTTGTCCCAGGTCATTGATACTGGAGATCATCCTCCAGTGAAACAGCGTTACTATCCTTTGTCTCCAGCTAGATTGGCGCTGTTGAATGAAGAAGTTGATAAGATGTTAGAGTTAGGTGTTGTCGAACCTAGTTCCGGGGGTTGGAATAATCCAACAATTTTTGTTCCAAAGTCAGATGGTACTCTTCGTTTCTGTCTCGATAGCAGGAAGCTGAACTCTATCACGAAACCGGATGCGTATCCCCTGCCGAGAATTACTACTATCTTGGACAGTTTGAGAGATGCGAATTATTTATCTTCTATCGACTTATCCTCTGCCTTTTGGCAAATCCCTTTGGATCCTTCTTCACGAGAGAAGTGTAGCTTCACTGTTCCTGGTCGAGGATTCTTCTGCTTCAGATCTTGCGCCTTCGGCCTAAGAAACTCGCCGGCGTGCATGCAAAGACTGGCTGACAAATTGTTCGATCCCTCTTTCGAAAACAAAGTTTTCTGTTACCTAGATGACATAATTATTGTATCTGCTACTTTTAAAGAACATATAACTTTGTTAAACAAAGTATTAGATCGCTTGTTGTATGCCAACCTTTCTATAAATTTCAAGAAGTGTCAGTTTTTCCGTCAGGAATTGAAGTATTTAGGGTATGTAGTTGATTCTCACGGTCTACATACCGATCCCGAGAAGGTAAAATGTATTCTCGATTTTCCTACTCCAAATTCTCCAAAAATGGTAAAGAGTTTTCTTGGTATGGCCGGTTGGTATCGTCGGTTCATTAAAAATTTTTCTAGTATTGCTGCTCCCTTATCTCGGTTGACAAGTACCCGCAAAGGTGCTCCCCCTTATGAGTGGACGCCCGAGGCGGAAGAGGCATTTCAAAAACTGAAATCGGCCTTAGTTTCTAGTCCGATTTTGGCCTGTCCGGATTATTCAAAACCGTTCGCTCTTCATTGCGATGCATCGTTGTACGGTTTAGGCGGAGTTTTAACCCAGGAAGTGGATGGCGTCGATCATCCTATCGCTTTCACGAGTAGAACACTTTTACCCGCTGAGACGCGATATTCGGCTACCGAACGCGAAGCCCTAAGTGTTATTCATGCTGTCGAGCATTTTCGCGGTTACTTGGAGGGCGGTCCCAAATTCACTATCTTTACAGATCATGCCAGCTTACGTTGGTTTTTGCGCTTAAAAAATCCTACCGGCCGTCTGGCTCGATGGGGTATTCGTCTATCTGCTTTTGATTTCGAGATCGTCCACAAGAAAGGTGTCGATAATGTGGTTCCCGACACGTTATCTCGGTTGCTTCCCGTTTCCTCTCTGTCTGTTGTTTCCGACTCATGGTACAACGATTTGTTTAAGGCAGTGTCTGAAAATCCCGCTGGATATCCAAATTTCCAGATTAAGGACCATGAATTGTTTAGGTACTCTAAAAGCAAGTATCAACTCACCAGTTGTTACGATTGGAAGTTAGTTGTTCCGTTGCAGCTTAGAGAAAAGCTTATTCGAGAAAATCATGAGTCTGATTTGGCTATGCATTTTGGAATTTTTAAGACACACCGTCGTCTTTGTCTTCGTTACTTTTGGCCTAATTTACACGGAGACGTAGTTAACTTTGTTTCTAAATGTGAAACTTGTCAGCGATACAAACATTCAAATATTTCCCCTTTGGGTCAGCTAGGAAATCCTAAGTCCTGTGCCTTCCCGTTCCAAATGGTCTCGGTCGATCTGTTGGGTCCTTATCCGATGACGAGGAACAGAAATATGCATGTTCTCGTGGTGACAGATTGTTTTAGCAAATACTGTTTACTTTTTCCGTTAAAACGTGCTACCAGTAAACTTGTAAGTTATGTCGTTGAACATAATGTATTCCTTCGCTATGGTGTTCCGCAGTATTTAATTTCAGACAATGGAAAACAGTTTATCGGAAGGGAGTTCACTGAACTGATTGCGAAATATAAAATTCCAAAAGTATATTTAAACCCGAAATATTGCCCTCAAGTTAATCCAACTGAGCGTCAGAATCGTAGTGTGGTCACTGCGTTATCGTTGTGTGTAAAAGACGATCATCGCAGCTGGGATCTTTATCTTTCTGAGGTTCAGATGGCCATTAACGCGGCAGTCTCGGAATCAACAGGGTTCAGTCCATTTTTCCTAGTCCATGGTCGTGAACCGATTATGAATGGTTCTTTTTATGCTCAGGCGCCGGAATCTCAAGCAGAGGTTATTTTTGGTAGTAGGTTGTCTTACGCTCAAAATTTGAGTGAATTATCTAACATTTTTCATGTAGTGCGGCAAAAATTGTTAAAATTACATGCACATAATAAAGTTTACTATGATCGAAAACACCGTCCTGCGGAATTTCAAGTAGGCGATACGATCTATAAAAAGACTTATTATCTAAGTAATGCTGGGAATTATTACATTTCCAAATTTGCCCCAAAATATGAAAAATGTAAGATAATAAAAAAACTCTCTGCGTTGGTGTACGAGTTAGAAAATGCAAAAGGGAAGAATATAGGTTCCTGGCATATTAAAGATTTTAAGCTAAATCCGAATAGTTCAGAATAGTAGTATCGGAGTTCTTCGCGTTAACATTCTATTACAAAAATTGTCTATCTTGGGTGAAACTAAAATGAGCCCTTTAAATTGTCTTTACAAAGGCATTGTACCAAGTGGTATCAATAGCTGAAATCATTTTGTTTTGTCAGTCATGCTAGCATTTCTATCTAGCATTATTGTTGTAAGAATGTCTCATGTCCGGGATGAATGAATGGGGATTGGTATGAAAGGTAGTAAATGACAACTACTATAGTCTCTTAGTAAGTAAACGTTTAGTCGAGGTTTAACGTCAGAGTTATTGTTGTTTTCGGTAGGAGTCGGGTATCCGCAATGAGTTGATCCTTCCTTAGTTGTTGGAAGTTGTCGGAGTTCCATAAGTTTTTTTTGGTTATGTTGGTGTTGGGTTTAATTTCTTGATTTTCTTTTCTTACTCTGGTGATAAGAGTAATGGGTGTAAGTTTTAGTTGGTAAAAGTTTGCCTCTGCTATTGTTACTGAACGGATTAATTGATTATAGTTAACGTGAAGAAGGTTTGTTAAGTTAGGAGTTGTTGTTGTTCTAGTGGCGTAAAGCTCGTAGTAGCTGGTGAATCGGGACGATTCAATCAAAATCGTTGGTTTTTCTCCCCCGATTTTTCTCTTGGGTTGGGGCTGTAACAGAAATTCCTTTTTTTTGCGCTTGTGTCCCGAATTATCATTAAAGGTTACTTCTCAGGGTTTTCTATAACCTTTTTCTGTTCCGAAAATGTTGTTTATTGTTGCTTTTTGAAATCATCCAAACATTTTCCTTAACAGCTGTCAGATGACATTAATGTTGCTATTATGGAGATATATTTATTAAAAGATAAATAAATAAATAAATGAATGACAACTAAAAATTATAATATTAATTAAAAAGAAAACCTACATAAAATTTAACTTTGATTAAAAAAAAAATTGGAAGTAAATCTACACTCTTTGCCATAGAGTAGAGACATTCGTGTTTCTGGCAATAATGAGTTGTCAAACGTGTTCGGTAAGACTCATTTCCTGTTTTAACAATGGCGGGGCAGGTGCTGTTGCTCCGCCGAGGGAGGCAGAAAGTAGATTAAACAAGAAAGCCGTAAATTAACCGCCTGGCGGTAAAATTTGTGATGTGAAGTGTGTGTGATTTATCTGGTAAGCATTTTAATTTCATTTTGGGTAGCTTTTCCCGTAGGATCCTCGAGATTTTAACGGATTTTTCTATTGATCGCAGCTGTCGGCACCTCTGGTTTTTTTGAATAATTACTGCTGCTATATAAGTGACGAAATCGTCGCTAAATGTGACGGGAATTGCCTCCACGTCAAGGAATTTACATTCATTTCTGGAATTCTGTTATTTTTATTTGGATGAGCACATGTGACACGCCAATAAGCGGAATTTGAAGAAGGGTGCCTGCGGGCGAATAAACACGGATACTTTACATACTCTCGTGTTTCTTTTTGTGCTGTAGTCTTTTGTGTGTCTGAGAAAAAGGGTTTTCTGAGGGCCAAACCCAATGCTCATTAATATTTGGCCCACTCTCTGAGATAGTTTTTTGAGGTTAATTTTTTTCTTTTTCAAAATTTCTTTCGGGTATCTTTTTTTTTAATATAATTAGTTTCCTTCTTTTTCTTTAAAAGGAGGTGGCGTCCTTTTACTTTGATTCTTTTGGGTTTTGGTAGTTTCTACCGTGTTTCTTCCAAACACGGAAATTAGTATTTTGCGGTTATACAACTTCCAGTTATCTTGGGAATCAGGGTCACCCTCTAACTACTTAAGAAGATTTTTAACAGATTATAATATACCTACAAGTTCTTTAGCGAATAAAACGACTTGATAAATAGGATAAACGAATTTACCACGTGAAGTTTGTAGCACCCGACGTTGCAGCCGCCGTTGTCCAGAGTAGATAGAGAGAAACGTCGGGTGCTACAAACTTCACGCATTAAATTTGTTTTATCCTATTTAAAATGTCAAACAACCGCGATAGTCTTCGATTTCACAAAACGACTTGGTTTATTGGGAATTGACCATGGGGTGTAGCGATAATGATGATGCACTGTTATTAATCGCGCCTTATCTAGGAATTTCTTGTGAAACACGAAATTCCACTCTAAACACTATATCAGCCCAAGTTTGTTTGTTTCTACTCATTATTGTTAAATTTCACAATAAACGGGTTAATTATCGTAATACATACTCTTACAACCAACCCTTCTACACTGTTTATATGTATGTGTGCTTGTAACATCAATGCAAGTGAGTGTCTTATTATTGCATTGGATCGACAGAATTGAAATGCAATTCCGTTAATTTTATCCCAACGGAAAATGGTGACCAGCCGGAAATCAAACCCGGCACCTTACAATGTAAGATCAGGCTACCTAACCACTATTCCACCGGGCCGTTATGACACTGGGCTCTATACAGTCCTGAACTAACTCTTTGCGACTTCTTAAAAATTGAAAAATCATTAAAAACATAGAATATTTGTTGACGCAACGTAGGTGTAATAAAAAGGAATGCGTCGGAACAGCTGTTTGCCATTCCGTTAGTTGATTATGGCGTCTGCTTCGAAGTAGTATGACAGCTGGTAGAAATTTGGGTCTTTCAAAGGGGATTACTTTGTAGGAACATCGCTGATCTTATAATCATTGATTTATTCTTTTGTTACAGAACAATGTCGAAAACTTTTCGGACAGCAATCTAAGGACAGACATGTAACCAATAATATGTTTTTGTATTTTCGTCCGAGCGAAGCGAGATCCTTATTTAACTCCACCCTTTGGCATTTCATCTGTGTGTGTAAAGTTGTTTATTAGGCACTTATAACCAAACTTGTCGTTTAATTTTATTTGAATTTGGTATGATGGTATTATTTAAAGATGGTGGTCGTTTTAATGGTTCTGTTTTGGAATCGATGTCTACTGTTCACAGAACTAATAATAGTAGTATATTCAATGTTTCAATTGTGATAGTTATCGTAATTTCAATTATAATAGTACATTCATGTGTTTCAATGTAAAATTTGTGTCACGCCTTAACCCTAATTTAATTTTGCTCCAATAAAATCAAACATTCTAAGATTTTCCTCTTTATTATAAAACGACTCCTAACCTGCACAACGGTGTTTGTAACATCGCCGAAACGTCGATTGCTACAAACTTCGCGCGGTAAATCCGTTTTTGTCCTAATAATACTGCCAAACAACCGAGATAGTCTTTGATTTTGTAGATGTTATATTTGTGTCTTTTCCGGTTGCTGAATAATTATTAGGTTTACATACTAAATACGTTTTTAATTTAATTACATACGTTTACATACAGCTGAATATATAATATGTACATGCGTACATACGATCCTCAGTCAATGTTTGTTAATGTCATTTGTTTTTTTTTTATAATCTCAAGATCTGCATAAATACTTAAATATAACCTTAAGCTGTTTCATAATTATTAAAGTAATTTGACAGCGAAATTTTAGGATATATCTTATAACTTATATATGCTGTATAACTTATATATGCTTATAACTTATATATCTTATAACTTATATATATCTTATAAATGCTGGGCGTCGATCTCTATATACTATCAAAAATATGTAAAAGAACCTTCAAGCAAAAATTACAAACTATTTAACCCATTGAAAGCCAGTTTGGTCGTAGATAAGACAGACGAGTCAATAAAAGCAGTAATACTTGAAAAAAAAACAGCCGTTTTGGTTAAATCTGGCGTCATTTATGAGTCTTGTCGTGTCATAAATCATAACTTTCGTCTTGTCTAGACAGAAAAATCTAAATATTTTATATGGTATGCACTTTTCATTTCTAATTTTGGTATTATCAAAAAAATAATTTACTCAATCACGCGGATATCGGCCCCATAACTCGCTCTTCTAAAAGCACAGGATCTGAGGAGTATATCGATCGAGCGAATTTTCGTTTGTGTCACATCTGTTGATAACTCACACACATATTATGTCATTAATCTTTGGCGCCGATGCCCGTGCGGATTGTTCAAACAAGTCGTCTGTTTGCCGCCTCGCCGGAGATATCGATAATGCCGATTTGACGTGAGGCCAACCGTTTGCTTGCCGATCCTGCATCTGGGAATGTAACAGATATTTGTATATCTATCGTTAAGCACCTAAACTTACAAAACGGAAGAACGTACAGGGAGGTGCATGTTGAGACACATATCGATATAGATAGCAAAATTTCAAAGGGAGCACATGAAGAAAAAGAGGAAAAATTATACAGTACCTACGATGGCGACAAAAGATATAGTGCTCACTACTAAAGTACGGTCCACGAGCTCTGATAACTTTCATAAATAAAAGATCTACGATTAACGGACACACCACTACCTGAAACTCGATTTCGCGGTTGCAAATAGTCGGTATAATTATTGCGGCTGCCCAGACGCCGCGCTGATTTCTATTTAAATTCCCACTTAAGAACAAATAACCACGAAATAAGCCAAGCATATAACAGTCTTGGCCAAAAGTATTAGACACCTAATAAAAATCTAGTTATTTTAGAATATAGCTGAATTGTAGCGAAACAAAACATATATTATTTAAAATAGAGTATTTTTATTCATATTTTAATATTTTGTTGATCCACCTTCAGCCTTAAATTACATCAGCAATTCTTTTCGGTAAACTCCTTACTAGCTTTCCGAACTTATCCCTAGAATTTATCCTGCCATTTTGTTTTTAAACTTTAAAATCCCCTATATTTAGAATTTATACTTTAAAATACCCTTTAAGTCTTCTATTGGTTTGAGATCAGGAGACTAGGCTGCTGAGCAGGAGACGATTCTCAGGATATCCCCGAATCTACTTCATTGTAGTAGCTAATATGTGACAAGGTGCATTGTCTTATTGAAATTTGGCATCTTCTATATTAGACTTAGAGACTTGAAATTTGGTACAAAGATGCCTTGTTGGGCCGAAATCACATTGTGAAACTGTGTTTGCAAATTTCAAATCAAATCATATTTATTTTTAAAATCTCGTTTAGGGTGTAAAAATACAGAAAAAAAGCAAATGTAACAATTAAATAAAATAACATAAATCCTTAAATTAAATTAAATTTGGATAACAAATGTTGTTTCGTTCGTTTTCTAAACTCAACATAATTATTAATATCCTTCAAGTTTTGGGGCAGCTTGTTATAAAAAAATACGCTTCTATACATCGTTGTGCGTTGGAACTCCGAAGTGGCAGCCTGCGATGAATGGATATAAAGTGACTTGTTCCCTGTATCTTGCGTGTGTATTGCGTTAAACATATTTTCTTCGTCTTATAGAATTCACATATACATTCTTGAACAAAAATATAATATATCGTGGAAATACGTAATTCTATAAATAAAGGTTTGCACGATTCTCGTTGATTTAAACCCCAAATGTCTCTCACTGCCCGTTTTTGCAAAATAAATACATCGTTTACATTGACGGCATTTGTCCATAGAAGTATGTCATAGCGCAGGTGAGACTTCACGAGCGAGTAATATGTGTTTATCACTTCTTTTTCATCAATGATCTTTCTTAGTTTGCAAGTCGCGTAACAAGCTGACGATAGCTTCGATTTCAGATGATCATTATAGACTCTCCAAGCATATGGACTCTCCAAGACAACACTCATATACGAGCTTCACTAATTATATATACATTTCGTCATACATTGTAATCAAATAATAACGCCGAGCCGCCGGAGGCTAACCCGAGAAACGAATCTTTCCGCCTGAGGCGTTTGTGTAACAGACCCCAAACGGGTCGTCCGCCGGCTGAGAGAGGGTGGTCATCGATTTTATTTATGAAATTATTATTCAGATGAAATTATTCCTTGGCTACTTGCCGGGAAAGTCTTGGGGTGACACAACCTATTTTAAGGGAAGTACACACTTTCGTGAAAAGTTTTTTTTAAGAAAGGAACAAAAAAGTTAAAAAAACATTGTTTTTGCTACTTTGTCCCACAATGAGTATTTTAAAAAAATGTATTCTAAGTACAGACGCGGGTCAGTTACGTTCTTATTATATACATAGATTGAAGTTTCCATTTTACTCTATCCATAGCTGTACATTTTGATCCCGCTTGAAATATCTGCTGATTCGCCAGTTTTAATAATAGCTTACGGTAGCGAACGAAAAGTCCCCCGGAAACGCGACATTTTAACGTAATATGTTCCACGTGCTCGCAATATGTCGGAATACGAATTCGCGTTCGTGTAAGATTGGTCGTATTACCAGTCGCCCGATATACAGGGGGGTGAAGGGGGGTGAAGGGGTTGGGTCGGTTCTCGCCTGTCACATATCTATTCCGCTCAGGCTCTATTGCGTGTATCGGTTACGCAATAAGAGACAAAACCTTTGAAATATGTCTCCGCGCTTACGTCTTCTCGCCCCGAAATAACCGCTCCCGGATCGAAATCAGTAAGCATACGCCTCTTCCCAGATGAATAATGTTTGCCATTTTCCGTACATATATCTATCTCCATTTCGAAATATATTCACGTATCTGTGTATACCTATGAGTTTTTAATTAGTGACATCCTTATAGTGGGTAAATCAGTACGACAAACTAAGCAACTTTTGATGTTTTTTTTTGGAAAAACATTTTTTTTTCTTTAAGTAGTATAAAAGCTATTACCACGATCCGCTATCTAGTGGTAGGTAAAATATCGCTAATATTGTTTATTAGTGATATTTTACCTCTAGCTAGATGGCGCAGCGCGCTCAACATTTATCACACTTTTCTTCAATAGATAAAATGTACAAATTTGAAAAAAAAACAATTGAAAAAAAGTTTTTTCTCGTTTTTCTCGACTCTAAATCAAAATTTGCTTAGGTACTTCTACGCACTGATTCACCCACTACAAGGACGAAACTAATTAAAAAACATCCTGTACATATACATGATGCTTACAGGGTCATTGCCTTATATTATGATCCACATTATACATTCTAATAAATTTTCCTCTGCGATGACTTTTATTCTTTAAATTAAAAAACAAACAAAAATGCCCTAATTCAGCCCTGTCCTTTTTCGGGTAGTAAAATCCGAAAATAAACAAGGCCGAATAAGGTGATTGTTTGTTTTTTGTTTAATAATTATATTTTATTGGTTAACTAATTACAAATATTGATTGGTTTGGTTGAATTGTGATTGGTTATTCAGTCTTCCCCTTTTGTTCCTCTAATAGAGCGCTTTTAACTGTGTCTCGTCAGTCGAAGGATGATGTAACCCCTGAAGAAGATACCAATGATCACAAGAGTCGTGGTAAAGTTAATCGTATTTGCCATTTAATCCAATGGCCTTTAATGAAATGCCAATCGGTTTTGCTATTTAATTCTCCATCAATGGCCAAGAAGTGGCCAAGAGAAGCCAAGTTCTATTTTAGCTTCTTCTCTTCAGCGAGTCCGTGATATACAAGCGAAGCTTTCCGTTTCGAATAGTGCGGTTGAAAAGAGACAGGTAATGGCCTTAGCCGGAGGGTGGAGAAGGATCATTAAAAAATACTACCATTCGTTAATCCTACCACTGTTAATTTACTTCTTCTTGAAGTTCCTGTCATATAGTATATCAAGTTCAACAATTTAACAATGTAATAGAGTAAATGGGTATTCTTAAGCGAGTCCAATGCCGTCGCAGATATTTTGGCTCTATATTTAGTCTTTGATGAATGATTCCTCTCTCTTCATTCTTCTTTTGTAACTACCGGAGAGAATAGGACGGACAGTGTCACTGGAGCTTCCGCCGGCATACGAAAAAAGAGGGTTTTATTATTTACTGCAAACTTGAAAGTTAAACAAATAATATCTCGTCTAGTCGCTAGACGGCTGTATCGCGCTTCTTATGGCCCATTATTTTCTTCGCGTCGGGTGAAGGTAGTTTTAATCAGGGTAAGTAAAATATTCAGTTTTCTGTAATTATTTTACTTAACGGCCCACCAACCGACGAGGAGGTAAAGTTTGTGAACCCGCTAAAATTTGTTTTCGAGATGATGACGGAAATATACATTTTGAGCCCCTCGAGACCATTTCCAGATTGGAGCCTGTATTTGGGTCTGTGTGTGTGTGTGTATATAGCTCCCAAACGCCACATCGGATTGAGCTAAAATTTGGTTGCAGGCATCATTTGGTTATGACAAGAGTTAAAAAGTGGTTGTGATTGAAATTGGTTCACCAAGGGGTGCGCACTAACCATGTATAATCCTCGAAATATCTGTCTTAGAGACTTAATATTTGGTACACAGAAGCCTTGTCGGGCCGAAATCACATGGTGAAATTTTGGTTGGAATATCTCACATATAAGCTGCACTAATAATATTTAATTTCCGCCATATATTTTAATCTAATAACGCCGAGTCGGCCGGCGCTAGCCGTGAAACGAACCGCGCTACCTGCGGCATCGCAATGGGACCCAGCTGGGTTCGACCGTCGGCCGTGAGAGGGCGCTCATCGATTTTATTTAAGAAATGAATATTCGGATGAAATCGATTGATACAATGGGGTGACACATGCGATTTTTTAGAATACGATCTATTCTAGTCGTCTTTAGAGTATAGCCGCAACCGCGTTGGATAAACCGTGTAAACCCGCTATATAAATTAAATTATTTTACTTAAATTTAATTCGTTTAAAGCGTTTAATACACATCAGTGATTCAACTAGGCTTTAGAATACGTCGCGTAATTTTTAAGCTATTGCATAGCTTTTATCGCGGGCCTAGGCCAGCGCGGCGACCGAATGAAGAAATTTCTTAACGAAAATTAATGATTTTAAACTGATAATTACGTCTAAACGAGTACTGCTTACGATTCGAAAAAAATATATGTTAAACAAGAACATTTTATTAATATTCTTAGCTTTGAATATTTTAAATTTTATTTATATTACATACTGTAATTAATTTGTGAAATTAGGTCTAACCGAACACTAAAACGACTACTACGCAAATACTATCTGGCGTATTATTATGAAACCTGCACCATTTTAAAGATAATTTAATTATCTATCTTTTTATCTACGTTTTTTTTTCGAATAATCCGGTTTTTTTGCTTTATCGAATCGAACTGCGCTCTATCGGAAGACGGTTAAATTATTCCGAATCATTTGCTACCGCAGCCGCAAATTATTCGGAATAATTTCAACGTTTTCCGATAGAGCGCAGTTATCTGATATCAGAAAAAATAAAAAAAATAAATAAATATAATTGCATAAGTTGTTAAAAATGCTATGCAATAGCTTTACCGCGGCAGTCCCCGAGTGCCACACGTATATTTTTTTATCACATAATTGATTCAACCGTGGTATTAATTAGTCTATAATTTGAGCGATCTAATGTAATTGTCTAATTGATCTTAAAGCTTTTTAATTTGATTATGATTAAAAGGATTTCAATTTGAGAATTAAATAAAAACAGTTAAAAATAGCATTACATAGCATAATTAATCCGAAAATAGTATTAATTAGCAACTTTTTGATAGCGCGCGTGCAGAAGACTTTCGCTCTTGTGAATTGCCCTGCGACAAAGAAAGGTACTGCTTTTGCTCTTGTGAATTGCCCTGCGACAAAGAAAGATACTGCCTTCGCTCTCGTGAATTGCCCTGCGACAAAGTAAGGTACTGCCTTCGCTCTTGTGAATTGCCCTGCGACAAAGAAAGGTACTGCCGCAGCAGTGTCGATGTGCTACCTGCATTATCATAATAAATCTGACCAATCCGAGACCGCGATCCTCTGCATTTACAGATAGCTCAGTGTATCATCGATTCCTTAAAACTAGTAGGTATAGGAGGTGATCCAAAATTGACGAATTTTACAGACCACGCATGTTTATTTTGGTTCTTTAACCTTCAGAATCTAACTTTAAATCTATTTAGTTAATTTTAAATTAATTTCGTATTAGTTTGCCTAAATCGCTTGCTTGCTTGTTTGAATTTAGGATTTGTAATTATATTATCGTAGTCTTGATAAATTTTGATAGGTTTTATGACAATTTTAATTTTATTGTTTTATATTATCATTAGGCAGTCCAAAGAGTCCTGTGCGATCCAGTTAGGTTAGGTTTAGTTTTTTTTCGTATTTGTAACTATGATTTTGAAATAACAAAGGATTCTGTTTGATTTGATTAGATTTATTTAGTTTTATTATTTAGGCTGTGGTCTATCGTTACAGTTCGTATGTCTCTCTCTCTCTGTCTCTCTCTCACTCTTCATGAATTTTCATGCACGTGTATCTCTCTGTCCGACCGCTTTACTATTTTCAATTTCACATATGTGGGCAATTTTCTCTACTAGCTCGATGGCGAATGGTTCAATTTATTATCGGCTGAATTTATATCGAACCTTATGAATATCGATGTATCCACTCGGTGTGTGATGCGAGCGAGGCGAACCGCCTGATTTAACGCGTCCCCTGAATATCAATCAATGTATATTTATATCAATGTATACTTTTTGAATTATTTATGTATAAAAACTGAAAATTTTGAAGCCCTATTCTAAAACGATACTGAAATAAGAGGGAAATTCAGCAGTTTGATATTATGAAATCGGAGACTATGGCGTTTGTTTGACATTATTAATAGGATAAAAGCGAATTTACCGCGTGGAGTTTGTAGCACCCGACGTTTCGGCGATGTTGCAACCGCCGTTGTTTAATATTATGCTAAAAAATAATATTTCTTTTAATAAGTACGTTTATCAAACGCTTCACGTACCTATTCCATTTTACATTACCAAATAAAGGCAACTGATCAAACGACAAAAAGTTATCCTTCAAATGTGATCATCTGGCAAAAAAATATGAATTTTCCTTAGATAATAAAGATGATGCTTGCCACGTTTTATGCAACACGCGCGAGCTTTTCGGGGGCTCGTTCCTGGATGTTCGCGGAAACTTGGGAGCTAATACAGGGGAGGCGGGAAGAGGGGGCTGCAAGGGTAGATTGCGGGGGGAAGGGAGGTAGCGGGGGTTCGTTTCTCGGCTAGCCGTGGGCGGCTCGGCGTTAATATTTGATTAACATAAATGGCGGGATTGAAATATTATTAGTGTAGCTTGTATATGAGATATTCCAACCAACATTTTACAATCTGATTTCGGGGCTAGAGGGGGTGGAGGGGGAGGGGCGTGATGAGGGGGTAGGGGGGAGGGTGGTTTCTAGGGTAAATAGCGGAGGGGAGGGGTGGGGGTTTGCAAGGGGAGTTGTCGGGGAGGGGGGTGGTTGAAGGGTAGTGGCCGTGGGGGGAGGGGGGGGGGAGAGGGGAATGTCTACTTGTCGGAAAGGTCTTGGGGTGACCCAACCGATTTTTTTATGTTCAAATTACGCACGCACACGCGCATAAGCAATTTATAGTAGGGTTGGTTGTAGGAGATTGTAGTATGATAATAAACCCGCCGCCACACCACTGTTATAATCTACAAAGTAACGGCAGCAGTTTGCCGCCTACCCGCAGATGACGATTAGCAGCACTTCAGTCTACCCTGGACACCGGCGGTTACAACATCGCCGAAACGTCGGGTATTACAAACATCTTGCGGTGGATTCGTTTTTATCTTATTTATAATATGAGACAACCGCGATAGTCTTCGATTTCATATAACCTGGCTATTGTGAAATTTAGCAATATAGAGTAAAAACAAACAAACACACAATGGCTGTTTTAGCGGACGCGTCGTCTTTGTAGCAGACGTTTAAAGAGTTTATTTTTTGATTTTATAAAAGTAGTCACTTTAAAAATATATTATAATAATAAGAAAACGTGATTGACCATGGCGCATATGAACTGCATCTCCAGTCCAGAATAAAATTTCACTAGCCATAATTCTTTTCCCCTCCTCGAGACAGCGGCCATAGTAGTATTGCTTTAACGGCAGCGTCTCTATTAAAGCGAAGTGGGATTTACTGTCCTGACGGTCGTATAGCTTCTCTGATTATATCAAGAGTTTTTAAGGCGTGTCGTCACTATTCATGGGATACTCAAAGGAAATATTATCGGAATGATTGACACAGCCGAAATGACAAAAATATCATTAATTGTCCACCGAATCTAAACTAACTTTTTGACCCATTACGTAAGGGTTTTTTAAAAATATTTACAACCCACACAATATTATTTAATTTTCGATTTTATTTTATTGTGATTGTGTTACAGTAACATGGAGTTTTAACGTGTAAAAATCTAATATTAGATATCAAAATCAAAATACGGTATGTCAATTAAAATCAGAATGTCATTGAAAGAACTGAAAATATGAGCAAGAAAACAATGGAGAAGTAATAATTGTTACTTTGATTTGTAATTAGTGTAAAATAAAATAATCCTTTTAAGGTTATCTTAATAAAGCCCCGTGACAGGCAAAAGACACTTCACGTGAGGGTAAAATAAGCATTCTTCCAAATGACTGTTTTAAATTACGTATGGATACGTAGCCAACGCCTCAAGGTACGATGTATCAACCATTTTTACCGCAATATGTTATATGTAGCAAGGAATACATGGACTGAATTTTAATAAAAATACTTAAAAAGGTTTTTCCTGTGAGAATCATAATAATCGCTATAGATATATAAAATAAAGTCTTTCATTAATCTCAGAATCAAAGACTTTGAAGAATACGCTAAACAAATTAGAAACCTTTTAAAGTTTACTAGATTTTTGGTCAAAAATCACTTAGTTGTTTTTTACCGGAGTTCTTATTTTTATGCTGAATTTTACTGAAAAGCTAATGAATTATAGTTTATCATAATTCTCGAAATCGACGTCCTGGTAGAATTTGTAGAAGGTAACTCTCAAGAATGGTATTTGTATTTGTTCTCTCCAAATTGTTAAAATATATTTCGGAATCAGGATTTCATATCACCGATCCGGTCTCAAGCATACGTTTGGTTAATGAATTCAAAATTTGATTAATGCATTTAAAATAATACTAGCTGAAACCCGTCAAATTCGATGACAACTTTGTCACGACAATGAGTGTTCTACTATAATACGATTCTGGGTACGGACTATGTCAATGCAGTTTAGCTATCGCCTGTTAAAGGGTTACCTGTTGACGGTACAAAAAGGTCTCGCGGTAATCCAGCAGATGGCGCTATCATTTCTTATTTCTTCTCTTTTGATTACTTTTTTATTTTTCTCTTCGATGACACATCTACAGACCAAAAGTTTAGACATAGCCGTTCTCTCAATTTGGCGGTTGCAGGAAAACCACGTTTCAATGATTATTTTTTAATTTTTCTCTTTAGATGACTTTTATTTTTCTCTTTTGATGACACATCTACAGACCGAGAGTTTTTTTTAAACACCTCAACCAAATTTTTACTCCTAACCGTTCTCACGCGGTAATCCAGCAGATGGCGCTATCATTTCTTATTTCTTCTCTTTTGATTACTTTTTTATATTTCTCTTTGATGATACATCTACAGGCCGAGAGTTTACACATAGCCGTTCTCTCAATATGGCAGTTACAGGAAAAACACGTTTCGAATTAATATATAGATAGATGCTTAACTACCACGTAGAAAGATTTTTTGGTGGCGTTCCTCTCTATTTTTTTGTGAAAACAGTTCTATTTATCCTATTACTATACAAATTCGAATCAATTAATTTCTATTGCCTATTGACATTAGTCGCAAATTAGCACAGCCTATCACGCATTTATCAATCATCTAAACAAGGTTAGCTCATTAAAATAGCGTCGACTGAATCGAATAAACACCTTCGCGTGACACGTTTACTAAACGACATAAACGACATAAACGACACACAGCTAGTTTAATCGCAAATTGTGCACCTACACTAATTTCGGCCGTTTATTAGAGTTAACTGAAGATAAATTGCCTTATACGTTGTGATTACCTAGTAACTAAATTACTGGAAAAAATATGGGCAATTTTTAAACAATGTTCGTCGCGTGTACGATTATACTGTGCAAATGTAAAGGAAAAGTTAAGTGGTTTTAGCTGCGTGTTTTAATTTATTATTGTAATATTATTTATTTACAAGATTTCTATCGCGATTTATGTTGTAACCGTGCGAAAGTATAAATTCGAAAAGTAGAATTTTTGAAAGCTAAAACTCCAAAATAGACTTATTGACCTCTGTAAGGAGTTTTTAAGGGACTCGATTTAAGGCGTTGGGCTCTTACGGTCATTTGGCGGAGCTTGACGGTGGACTGTTTTGTCGAAATCTTCTGCGCTCACTTCACGGAAGATAGAACGAACAATCGTTAAAACTTCCTGTGGTGACGGGTTCGCCCGTTGTAGTTGACAACTCTATTTATTATTGATGATATGGATATCACTGATATATGGTTTCAACAGGACGGTGCCACAAGTCACACAGCTGACGAAACAATAAATTTATTGCAAAGCACATTTCCCGATCGCATAATTTCACGATATTCAGCTGTTAAGCGGCCGGCCCGATCATGGGATTTAACACCACTGGATTATTTTTTGTGAGGTTATGTTAAAGACAGAGTCTATACGGAGCCGATCGAATCGAAATCAATTATCTGTCGACGGGCCTTGCTAGAGGCCCGTGACATCTTCCACTAGGCATTTTGCCTTTTCGTGGGGTTTCACGTGAGCCAGGCCCATTGGCCCGGCTTTCTGGAATGGCGTCACAGGGCTTTGTGCCCTGTGGCAAGACTCATTGTTTTGTGCTTAGGCACCTTATCGTGAAGGATTGTGACGGGAGGTGGTAATGACATCTTTTGTGGCAAGGCTGCTGTGCTGCGATACCCGCGCTGGTGGTCCGCTAATCAAGCAGACTGCGCGGGTACGGCTTCCGGACATCTGGTGGCCTGGTGTGCAGAGGAGCGAGCTGGCGGATGTGCTCGTGAGGCGAGGTGTCGGCCCTGCGGTACATAGCGCGCGCGAGGCGCTTTACGTGTTCCTCCACGGACTCTGTTTCGCTAAAATCGCGTTCCAGAGTCGCATTTCGGACGTACCAAGGAGCTCCCGACACTTTTCTTAGCCCCACTTTCAGCACTCGCTGGATGTTACTCCGCTGCGATGCCGAGATGAGGTGGTACCAGGCCGGTGCCGCGTACGTGAGTTTCGTCCTCACGTACATCTTCAGCATCAGCAGACATGTCTTCGCCGGGATCGCGGCCGAACGGAGAACGGGCAGCAGCGTAAGAAGTGATGAAACATTTTGATGAATGAATCGACATTTGTCAGCGTGGTCGTGGTGGACATTTGTCCGATATCATTTTTCATTCATAATTGCCGAACCTTCCTTTTTCTAATACAATATAAATTTGAATCCTGTTTATCTAAATTCTTTGTTTTATTTTGTTGTTTAAAAAAAATCTTGTTAAAAAACCCTATATAAAAGATTTTGGGTGCATCAAATTGTATCGCGGCCTTAAATCTAACCACTTTTGGACCCTCATGTTTGAACTGAGAAGTGATAAAACGAATTTCTACAATTATTTTTGCATGTCAATGTCAACTTAACAAACTTCTAAGAACGTTAGAAGAAGATTTGAATAAACAAGATGCATTAATGAGAGAACGAGAAGAATGAGAGAACCCAGAAGAGAAATTACACAGCCTTACGAAAAAACGTACGCCGCTTACGATTTTCAGCGACATGGCAGCAAAAATAAACGAATCAGTAATTTTACCGCATTCGATTTTACCTTATAGTGAGAACACACGCATTATGTTTGCATACGCCACTGTAAACCGCATTTGGGTCATTATGATTTATGTGTTAGGGTCGACCCAACTAACAGGCCAACACCCATCCGGTAGCCTCCACGCAGAAGTATGAGCCCGGGTAAGACTCTGTGCATGCGGGCCAGTTCCCCTGGGAATCGTCTTTCAGGCGCTCCTGGACGGTTTGCGCACCGTGCGGCGTCAGTCAATCGACTGTGCATTTCATTTGATAACGGGGGAGTCTGGAAACGGCTTTGTTTCCTATAGAGCGGGGGTGGTTGATAACCTTACGGCAACGGCTCTTGAAACAACCAATCGGCTACCCAATACCAAGTGAACAGCCGGGCAAAGGATGCCGTGCTCCGCGATAGATTCGGTAGACACTGAACCACCGCTACGTAAGGGAGAGGACCGCGCAAGCGACCTTGAACCTGTAACCAGTCGGGAGACCAGAGTAATCTGGTTGCAACTAGAAGAGTAAGGGCGCGAGTGTCGGCCCGCTGAGTGATTAACCTGGTTATCTCGCGGTAAGGCGTTGGCTTCTTACGGGAATGTGGCATAACTGGACGGTGGACTGTTGCGTCCAAAGTCGCTCACCTCACGGGGGTCAGAACGATCGATATCGTTAAAACTTCCTGAGGTGCAGAGGTTCGCCCATGGTAGTTGACACCTCCAAGTGTAAACAGCACAAGTTTACACGTTTCTGTAAGCAGCAACGTGTGAACGGGATGTAAGCCCACATAATCGCTCGCAACTTGCCGTCGTGGAAGATTCTGAACATTTGTTTTCGCCGCTCGCACCGCCGCGCTTCGGCCGACCACTGCATCGGTCGGCTGTGAAGAAATCGAGCATCTTCTTCCTTTAGCGTAGGTAAGTGGGTCAGAGGTGATGAAGAGCCCTCCATTATACACTACTTCCGCGGCGCGGTGAGGCTTTTAATTAAAGCGGGCCCTTAATTCTTTTCGCCGACGAAGCGGAACGGAAATGGCGCGATTAGGCGAAGTGTCGCCTCCCGGTCGGATATTACTTTTTTTGTACCCTAATTTGTCGGCGGCGCGTGTCCCGTCGCCGCCCGCCCTTCACTTCGGATATTTCTTTTGGCAGATGGTGCGTACATCAGCCGGTATTTCATGCAACTTCCTAATACCTGGAGTATTTAATTAATATCTGTAGACAATGGGCTCGATTGCGTTTCTTCGTGAACTAAAATCGGGAATTAGTCCGTGTGAACGAGACAGGGCAATACGCTAGAGCGGAGTGTGAGATGACCGGTTGTCACTTTTTCTTATTAAAACTGCCGCCAAGGTCAAATCTTACACCGCACAAAATATGCTCGAATTTATTCGGACGAGTATAAGTTCGGCAGGTAGTATTTATCGATGATCGTTCCTTTCATATTCCGCTCTAACGTATTGCTTTGTCTCGTTCGCTTGGACTAATTTTAGTTTTAGTTCACAATGAAACGCAATCGGGCCCAATATAAACATAAAAATCATCAACATTAGAGCGTAGAGACTATGTAACAAAGTTGTAAGTCAACTGCCCCGCCAGAAAACATTTCAAGGTTTGCCGCCGCAGTAATTATTATTGGAGTCAGATATGAATGTCCCATCGCTGTAAACACTCGAGCGAAGACGTACAAGCTCGTTTGTTCGACAGTCCTAATTAAGTCACTAACAGATCAACACACTGCGTTTTCCTTCCGCTGTCGCGCGCCTCTCCAGTGAGCCGCCATTGCCACACCGCAAACGGTGACCAGTCTCTACACGGGCTACGCAGTCGAGATAAAGGGTGATTTTAATCATCCCTCAGTGGTAACTTTAAAGAGAAAGCATGACCTCTAAAATAGCAAAATTACTATTTGTATTTTACGTAAATAGTAACGTCCGTAGCCGTATTACAATAGTAGCGTCATTAGCTACACTGAAACACTGGTTTCTGACAGATCACCGAATAGTAAGATTTCTGAGGCTATGAGCGTCTCTTATGACCATGTGCACAATATCTCACATAAATATTTGGAGATGATAAATCTATCGGCCAGGTGGTTGTCACGCTTACTCGTAGCGGACCAAAAACGGAAGCGCATGGAGGTTGTAAGTCATAAAACGTGGATACTCTATTCCACCCCAAAGACGAAATTGCGCCCTAATCCATGGGTAGCTACTAGCGAAACCGCACTGAAGATCATGGTGACCGCGCTGAAGATCAGCCGGAAAGATCATGGTGACCGTTTTCTGGGACGCAAAGGTCTTCATTGATTACTTTAAAAAGGCAGAACAGGCACTAACGCCTACTATGCATCGCTACTCGACCGTCTAAATCAGTGATTCCAAAAGTGGTCTATATAGATCCCAGGGGTCGATTTCGAATTGCAAGAGATCCATGCCAGCGGCAAGAAAAACGAGGTACACGGATGTAAATGGGGGTCCTTGTTAGCGGACCCCATCTAGGCAGCTATTACTTCTAAAACAGGTGATGAGTACAGCATAGTATCTTATATTAATAGCAATAAATAAACGCACGCGTCACACGTATCATGATACGTGGAAGGAAATCAACGATGGAAGGAAATCAACACTTTAATCAAATTTCATCACTAGTCGGTTGAGGAGGCCAGCGCACCTAACTAACAGGGGGGGGGGGGGGCGGGGCAATTGAGATATGTGAAAAAGTGCGCTTCGATGGGTATCCGTGCAAGCGAGTACGATAGACACGTCACATGAATGAGCAAGCGAGATAGTGCTACATGTGCAGTTATGTGCGGCTTTCTCAAATGTTCGTACTGCAAGCTTGTATAGACGCTTTGAAATAAACAACTAAAAATTGTACATGTTTTAAATTTTTTATAACTGTCCACTTTGCCAAAAACCCTATGTAAGGATCAGTACTGTGCCGGCTGTCAAAAACACATGTAATGTTAGTATGTTTAGGAAAATTCAATATTGTGCAGGCAAGGAGGTGGGGGGGGGGGGGGTTACGGAAAACAGCAAGTAGTCCACGGGACAAAAAAGTTTTAGTACCTTCGGTCTAAATGAAGAAATAACGAGCTTCCGTGATTATTGGCAAAAAAAAACTTATATCAATGCGCCTGCACATTCGTCTGAATTGACAACAGGAAAATTGTTAAAATTGCAGTACGAACTTGTACACCACCCCCCATATTCGCCAGACCTAACCCTCTCGGATTATTACCTGTTTCCAAACTTGAAGAAATGTCTGGGAGACGGAGTTTTTAACGAACGAAATCGATTTTGCAGACCTCAGCGCGGATTACTACTTCGCCGGGTTCACGAAGATCGACCACTTACTTAGCCAATGAGACTTTGTTGAAAAATAATTCACAACATTTCTAACAGTCCGCCCTTTATAACAATGCCGAGACGTCGAGTGCCACCAAGATGACCATGTGAAATCCGTGTTAAATAGTTTTATAAACCCTTTTTATGCATTATTTTTCTACTGCATTTTTACTGAAGTTGCAACTCAATCGAAACCTCCCAGTGTATTCACAGTTTTCAGTGACGAGACTCTCGCTGACAATTTAATTCTTTCTTACTTAGAGTCATTCGCTCTTTTATTTATTGAACCCGACTGCGGAAGAGAAGCGTTGACGTTCGCCGGTTTAAAATTCTAGTAGTCAGAAAAATATATTTTGCATAATTTTTTCGTCTTTTCAAGATTATTGCCATATTCGAGCCTATTTTATTGTATTTATTTTTATATATTTACTCTTAGTACATAATAATAAAACATTTTCCAACTCTGGTACTTCTTTAGTTACGTACATGGCTATAAAAAATGACAATAACAAGGAAATGCATACCTGTCCTTTTATGGAAAGAGAGTATCGATGTTATGCTAATAAGGGCAAGACCTGTTCTAAGGTGGCCTTTATTTTGTCAATTTGTAGAAGTATCGTCGTCCTTAATAGTATTTAAAGAAGAAAAAAAGGTAAACGCTATCTAAGCTACAGAAATTAAACAATAACCTAAACATAATTTAAATTTAATGAAGATTAATCGAAATGATGCAAATGATATGTATCAATATCTAAATATCCTAATAATATCTAAATGAAGCAATAACCTACCATTTTATTGAGTCCAAATAATATTCATCAATATTTAAAATATCTAAATATTATTTTAATAAAACAATAACCTAAAATTTTAATTAAATGATTACTAGTAATCAAATGTAATCAAAATAATAATCGTCCATCAAATAAGAAAAAGTTAAACAATTTCTAAGCTATGTAAATAAAACAATGACCTAAAAATTCAATTAAGTTATTGATTGCCGAAATAATTAAAATAGTCAATAATCAAAATAATAATAACAAATAATAAATATTGAGAGTTATTTATACATTTGAAGATATTGAGAGATATTGAGATCCTAGATATTGGATTGTGCTTGTCAGTTAAAATTAAAATTACCATAAAATTGTTTAACCTCAGTTTTAAAAGAAAGATAAGATGCGCCTGCCCTAGAACAAGCCTAGACTTAGTTAATCGGCACCTAACTTTATTCCGTTCGTCACTCAACTTTTTTTTATTTTTAAGGTTTAATACTTTATTCATTTTATTTGTGTACATTTAGCCCCATTGTTATCAATGTTATAAGTAACTCGGAAAAATTGAACACCGAAATGCAGCGAATGCTCATTGCCCACCTAACTAAGACTAAACTGTCCCGTATCTAGGCGGGTCAGAGTAATTAAAATAAGTAATACACTTATATAACAATTAACCTAATTAACGTAAAAAAAAATATTTTTGTAAATAATGAATATACTTAATTAAGATTGAATAATATATAATAATAAATAAATAACATTATAATACAAATCAAAACACTAAATTTGTACGAATAATACATAATACTTTAATTCGTCATATTTAATTCTTCCTGAATGCAACTATGTATAATGTTTAAATATGCTAGTGGCTTTAGAAATCTAACTATGTATAATGTTTAAATATGCTATAATTGATTAATAAATCAAATAAATAAATTCACATAGTAAGATTCTTTTAACCCTCAGAAGCCAGTCATTCCGCACAAAATTCTCGAAGCCCTCAAAAATGTGTTTGTAAGTGGTGTTAAAGCACGCATACTAATATATAACGCTGGCTTATTTAATGATAGGCGATATTTACCGCAGTGGAGGGAAAAAAGAGCCGATAATTGCATAAATACCGAGGTCGGCCGCCGCAAGTTGTCACAACAGGAAAACCACCAAACGGTGGTAATAGCGTCCCAGAGGTTGATTATGACATGGTATACTATGATAAAAACGCTTTCGGAACGGCACGAATTGGCACAAGACCAAGCCAAAATGCGGAAAGCAGCAAAGAAAGTGTATAAAATATAGAGATCAGATACGGAGACTAGCGAAGATGAAGTTAATCACTGAGACAAGGAAGCATCAAATGAATAAAAGAAAAAGATCGAGAATATACAAAATATGGTCCAAATATGTAAGAAAGATAGACACAGAACAACGATTATTATTTACTGCCCTCACAATCCTAGATCCTCATTACTAGAATACTGTTCGATTGATTATTCAGGTCGATTGATCATATTGATAGATTTCCTTCCCTTCCTTAAAGTAAGGTGCTGTTTAACCTTTAAAATGCCACCCCCCCTCCCCTGATCTATTCGGTTTATCGCCTTAGGAGCACGCGTGACTGGGGTTGGCACAATTCAGTCGTTCGTCTAGGACGGCTTGAGATAATGTTATATTGATATTCGATTTCAGAGTTTTGTCGCATTATGCGTCATCAAAAAATCTATAAAAGCGTTTCTCGCCTATTGAAGCTTTTTAAATGGCCGTAAAACTAAAAATAGACTATAAAAGTCGAGTCTTGCGAAATGGATTCGTTTCGCTAAACATGTCCTTTGCGAGGAGCATCACTCAAAGAAAACGAAATGATCGGACGAATCAGCGAGACGCCCGTTTCGGCGATTTATGAAAGAGCGAACGGCGCAATAAAAAAGGGAAATCAACCGTCTTTCGCGAATGATCGATGCCGCATAAAAACAAATCTCTTAGATCTGGGGCAATAGGTTTTTTTAAGAATTACGATATTTTCAGCAAATTTCTTTTACTTTGAATAAGACGCGAAACAGTCGAAATTTTATGGGGACTTATTTACCCTCTGCCATATTCTTTGTGCTAGCTATACTATCTGGTATACTGGATCCACATTGTGATATTACATCCTATCCTTTGTAATGGCCGTTTTTCACTTTGAACTTGAATAAGTTCAGTTTTAGTTGCAATTCCAAATTAACCGCCCTTCCTTTGGGTCATTATTCAGAAAGAAGTTAAAAATCGTTGGTTTTTTTCATGAGATTTCTTAATAAAAATAATAATAATAATAATAATTTTATTCATTCAAAAATATAAATTTACAATTGTATTAGTTGCAGAATCTGCCTAACTAGGCCATAGCCCGTACCAAGGAAAACTCTATGTATGGCAAAGATTTATTCATGTGCTCATAATATTAAAATGAAAAATACAAAATATGATAAAATAGAAAATAGATAAGCGAATGCAAATTAAACTTATAATTATATTTAAAATATTGATATAGCATGGTCATGGAAATAAATATTAATATAAAATGTCGTAATATGAACTTTGTAAAACAAATAAATAAATAGTATTAAAATATAAAGTGTAGTGCAATGTATGACAATAATATGCAGACCTTTACTTTAAAATATGACTTATAGCCTTTTCCACCTCATTTCTACCAAGTTGAAGTAAATGTTATGTAATTTTAGATTTTAATTGGATTGACTTAGTGTTTTGGCATGTTTTTATCGATTCTTTTAGATGGTTATAAAAATTTGGCCCTATAAAGCCAAAGTGTCTTTGGGCGAAGGATGTTCGGGTTTTCTGTACAATGTGTTTACAGGTTGTGGCGCTCCTCGTTGAAATTTTATGCTCAGCTTTAACGTGAATATCTTTACTTTTTATGTAGTTAAGAAAGACTGTCTTTGCAAATACCTGCCTGATGTCTAATATCTTCAGCTCTGCAAACAAGTCATTTGAGGGGTACCTTCGAGGCTTTTTGGCAATAACCCGAAGAAGCGCCTTCTGCGCTGTCATAAGCGGATTTAAAACATTACGTGTAGACCCTCCCCAACCTAGGATACCGTATGAAAGTAGACTATTTGCAAGGGCATGGTAGACATTTTTGAGAGATTTTAAGTCTAACACGTTACAATACTTGTTTACAATATACGAGACCCTTTTTTGTAATTAAAATCGTAATTAGAATATGGTTTCGAGAAAAACGCGTTTAAAGTTTTCTTTAAAGAAAAGTCGTAAGTTGAACTATTCCAGAGGTAAAAGATTCATGAATAGATTTCAAGTTTAGGTTAATAAAAAAAGTGAAAGACTTGTTTTTTTTTGCCTTATAAACCAGGCTTTCCCCATTGAGAAATTAAAAAATAATCTAATGTTAAATACTATTTTGATCACTTCTAGGGAAACACTATTTTAATTATAAAAGCAATCTTTATATACACTATTATGCCTATACATGGTAACAGAGCGCAGCGCAACCAGAGCCAGTTACTTCGCTTTACAAAGTTGTCTATCGCATACGAATACCCCTTAAACACCCCTAAGATACGAACTAATGGTTCTTATCGCTACAATGACTCTAGGAAGCCACCGAGCGTTATCGTTACACGTTAAAGGCCATCTACGTTTTTTGCGGCGGTGACACGTGGGCTCTTTATCGAAAGCTCGCCAACTTAAGGCCATAGAAAAAAGAGTTCGACGCCTGCAATAAAAAACCCGTCGCGAAACTTTGATACGCATTTATATGGTTACGCGGACATCTTTATAATGGCTTTTTTGCCTTCTACTCCAGAGAAGCCCCATTAAATTTGGCTCGAGATACAGACACGACTTCGACCTGATGATGCAGCAATGGGAGCTAATGGGCCCTTGCTGAGTTGGCCACGTAGACCCATTCTGTTCAGGGTCAGATTCACGGGTCAACACCCATCCGGCGGCCTCCACGCATGAAGTGCGAGCCCGGGCAGGACTCTGGCCTTAGGGCTAGTTTCCCCTAGGAGTCAACCTTCTGGCGCTCCTGGACAGTTAGTTTGCCGGCCAAACTATATTTTCAGGCTTGCCCAACTCATGTTGCCATTAACGGCAACATTTGGCAGCCGCCTCGTAGAGGGACTGAAGCTGTCAGGGTCACTGAAAGCTTCTGCCAAGGCTGTAATCCTGCAGTCGAAAGCGGTTGGGATCAGAAGATCGCGGATTCGGAAGAATACCGCGGGTGAAACTAGGCGGTTGGTGCACTGCTCGGTTTCAGACGGAGATATCCTTCCAAACTGTTAGTCAGGGGGCTAGGCTGCCCGCTGGTTAACTTTCCCGGTGCCTCGCCGTAAGGCGTTGGCCTCTGACGGGCAGGTGGCGAAACTTGACGGTGGATTGTTTGTCCTAAGTCTTTTGCGCTCACCTTACGGGAGACAGAATGATACATTTCGTTAAAACTTCCTGAGGTGACGGCTCTCGCGACCTTTATTTTTATTTTTATTTTATTATTATTTGTTTTTATTTTATCTTTATTTATTTTTATTTTATTTACGGAACTAATGGGCCCTTTGCTGAGTTGGCCACGAAGACCCATTTGTTCGGGGTCGGTCACACTCACGGGTCAACACCCAGCCTACACGCATGAAGTGCGATGCAGGGTAGGACTCTGGCCTTAGGGCTAGTTTCCCCTAGGAGTCAACCTTCTGGCGCTCCTGGACAGTCTGCGCACCGTGCGGTGTAAGCCAATCGATTGTGCACACTGACTGACAGTCGGGGGAGTCTGGAAGCAGTACTGTTTGCGGGGGTGGTTGCGGACGTTACGGAGACTGATTTTGAAACGACTACCGGCTACTTGATCCTGGGTGAACAGCCGGGCAAAGGATGCCGTGGTCCGCGATAGATTCGGTATACACCGTTTCACCGCTTCGCAAGGGAGAGGACCGCGCAAGCGACCTCGAACTCGTAAGCAATCGAGAGACCGGAGTAATCTGGTCGCAATTGGAAGTAAGGGCGTGAATGTAAGCCCGCTGGGTAACATACCTGGTTATCTCGCGGACAAGGCGTTGGCCTCTTACGGGCATGTGGCGGAGCTTGACGGTGGACTGTTTTGTCCAAGTCTTCTGCGCTCACTTCACGGGAGATAGAACGAACGATCGTTAAAACTTCCTGAGGTGACGGGTTCACCCTTTGTAGTTTACAACTCTATTTGATGATGCAGCAAATTAAATTTTTATTCTTATGACATAATTATGTTGTTTGAATGCCTCCTACAGTCGCAAGCCAGCCTAATTACGCTTTTTTTACACGACTGCTCACAAAAAAAGGTGTGTAATGTGCTTAGGGTTACATATATGTATGTTTTTCGTTTTTTTATTCCACCATAAATGCTTGAACCGATTTAGAAGTCTTTGGTATGGTTAAAATCGCTATGTCATCCCGAGTGTCATAGACGGGTGTTACACGTTTAATCTGGCATCAGTTCAGTCCGCGACCTTGATCATGAACTGACTGATGGACTGATCAAAATGTATGAAAATCCATTAGTTCAGTCTATCAGTCAACGCGATAAACGATCAGTTTTGACAAACGTCACGGACTGAACTGATGTCAGATTGTACGTGTAACACCCGTCATAGAGTACGTGCGACGACCCCTAGCTTTCATATAAGGAGAAAGCAGCGTCTCCGATTTAAATCGCCATGTTACGTGTTCGTTGTGTTGTGACAGTAATTATTTGTCAGTTTTTTTTCGTTCTTCTTCGCTTGTGCCAGGAATAGAACAGTAGTAACGAAATTTAGCAATAAAAAAAAATATGCAAAATATTTCATTATTAAACATTATCCTCCTTAAAATATTATCAATATTTTAGTGACCGAATTCGGTTCTTACAAATTTTGGAAAATTATAAAATGCCGTAATCGTACTCGAAAAAAAACCAGTATGAAACCCAGATTTTTTCTAAAGAATAGTTTATTTATTACATCACTGCCCAACAAAAAGAGTGTATTGCGTTCAGGGAAGTCATCCCGTTTCCCCCTAGGAGTCAACATTCGGGCGCTCCTGGACGGTTTGCGCACCGTGCGGCGTCAGCCAAGCGATTGTGCACTCCGACTAACAGCCGGGAAAATCTGGGAAGAGTAGTCTGGGAAAATTAATGTTTTCTATAGAGCGGGGGTGGTTGTTAACCTTATGGCAACTGCTCTTGAAACGACCATTCGGCCACCCGGTCCTGGGTGAATAAGCCGAGCAAAAAATGCCCTGGTCTGCGATAGATTCGGTTGACACCGAATCACCGCTTCATAAGGGAGAGGACCGCGCAAGCGACCTCGATCCTGTCAGGAGGTAGGAGGTATCCTGAAGGTTAATTCCAGACTGAGATATGTTTCCAAACTGGTAGTCAGGGGGCTGCCCGCTGAGTACCTTTCCGGTGCCTCGCCGTAAGGCGTTGGCCTCTGAGGGGCAGGTGGCATAGCTAGACTATGGATTGTTTTTCGTCCCAAGTCTTCTGCGCTCACCTCACGGGAGACAGAACGATCAATATCGTTAAAACTTCCTGAGGTGACGGGTTCTCCCGTTGTAGTTGACAGCTCTAGTTCTAGATGGAGCGGTTGCGGTCGAGTCGCAGGCGACGCAGTAGGCGCGCAGGTGTGGCTGACGTCATTTTGTTATTGGTTGCGCGGGTGTGACATAAACTGCGCGACTTGCGGTTTTCTGCCGCCACGTTTGCGGGCCGTCCCGCAACCGCGGCGGCTACTTGACCGCGCAAACCTGCGGTGTCGTGAGTTGTAAAACAAAACAGTTCGCCCGCAACCATGGCGGTCGCGGGTGAAAACCGCGCCGTGAGTTCTTAGTCTAACAAGACACACACTTACACACATATTGAACGATAATCGCTTGCCACGTAAACTTCTTTGGCGAGACCGTCCGAAAGAATGGAGAATTCAGCAATCGGCACCGAAGAAAACCTGGCTAAATAACATCAAAGACGACCTTAAGAATCAACGATTATCGGCTAGGGATGCTCGAGACGTGGCAAAAAATCGTCAAGAATGGAAGCGAATCGTAAATGGAGTAGGAGATCCAGTGGCACCGACAGCAGCGTATTGGCTGCGAGGGCGACCCCCTCCCCAATCGCCGGATACGGAGTAAATAATGAATAATAATAATACACACATATTATTATATACACGCATAAATATAAACACATCATAGTAGGGTTGGTTATAAGACATTGTCTTATGATAATAACTCGCCCATTGTGAAATTTCACAATAAATAGTAGTGTAATCTCGTGAACGAAGTTATTTGTTGGTGGCGCTTCTATAAAACTTTTTTTGGTGGATTTATATTAGGTCTCACATATAGAGCGACAATATATTGTTTGTAAGATTGCTTGAAATAAAATAATAAAAAGGGTAGAAATTAATGTTTTTATGAAATGATACACTGTGGGTATTGTGCGTTGTCGTGAATACCCTTGCCTACTCTGCTCTCTAAGCGATCTCTCAACACCGCTGTGTCGCGTTGGTCGTTTGTTTCGTTTTTCAATTCCGGCTTTCATTAAGGGACAAAACAGCCATTTTCTTTGTACGCGAAATTATTATTTTTTTGCTCTCGACGCAGATGGCAATTCTACGTGATTTATGGTTTCATTATTGCAGGATTAAGGGAGTAACGCTTGGCTTGTTTTCTTCGCAGTTTTTTTCACAAATGCCCGAAATTGTGTCTCTTTCTGGAGGTGAGATGCGGTTTGTTGCTATTATGAAATTTACGTGTCTGGGCCAGGTTAGGACACTTCTATAGCCAAAAGATCGCCTTTTGTAGGTCCTGTTGTGTAATGGGGTTGACAACTGCGAGCAGAATAGAAGGTGGTCTTCTTCCTGCAACATTCCATAGTCGCATATTAGATCCAGTGGAAGAATTTCGCGATTTGAGGCGATGGTTTCGTTCTTGCCCATTCCGAATCAGCCAAGCCATGACATCACCTCCAGTCAGGAAAGTGTTTTTTTTAGTTTAACATTCTACTTTTGGAATTTTATTTAATGAATATATTGAAGACTCAATAAATGAATTAATAAATTGTACCACCCCAGCCAGGAGTGCACCTGAGACGATAAACCAAATACACCAAGAGACACATTGTAAAGTTTGAGGGGCACCTGACTTTGAAGAAGGGAGGAAAGGTAAATCTGGAGCGGATATAGGAAAAGAGGAGAGTTAGGACAGTAAATAGTATTTATTGTTTTTGCTGCCTCACTTCTTTCGTCCATAAAATTTCGTGTGTTCTTCGGATCTTTTCGTCTTACTTTTTGTTTCCTTGTATCGTTAATCCGGTGACCTCTGGTTAACGGCCTAGTGGAATAATATTAGGTCGCCTAATCTTACATCGTTCCGAGTAGGGATTCCTAGCAACTGGCTTATTTAAAAATACATTTAAAGAAATTGCCGTCGCCGCTGAACACGTTTCTTCTGACACAACGACCCGAATGCGCTATACACCTCAGAACATTCGTCTAATAGTAATCGATTCAATGATTGGATATGCTACGCTCGGACAGTAGGGCGGTGTCGACAACAGCGGGCGAACCCGTCACCCCAGCCTGGTATAACGATATGTGATCGTTCTTTCAGCCGTGGGATGAACGTAGAAGACTTAGAGACACGACAATCTACTGTCTAGCTCCACCAATGAGCCCGTTATAGACAGCGGGCATCCTCGCCCCCTAACTACCAGTTTGGTAGGACATCTCCATCTAGAGTTAACCTTCAGGATACCTCTGTCCTCCCGACTGGTTACGGGTCCGAAGTCGCTTACGCAGCCTCTAATTGCTGTATTACAGCGTTAATTCAGTTTGAATTTATCGCGGACTTGGGCGTCCTTTGCCCGTAGCGCCACACGGGATCGGGTGGCTCAAGGTCATTTCAAGAGTGGCATGACAGCAGGTCAACATCCACCCCTGCTGCTTGGGAGACATTATTTCTATAGTCTCCAGACTCCTTCAGCAATTAGTCAGAGTGCACAACCGATTGGCGTCGCCAGCGTTGTGCAAATCGTCCAGTAGCACCGGGATGCAATCCCTCCAGGAAAAACTGGTCCTCCAGCTTGTGAGGCCTGACACGTGAGATGTCTTACCCGGGGTAGCCTTTTGCACGAGGAGGCTTCTGAAGAGGAGCTGAATCATGAGTTGAGCCGATCCGAGAACAAAATGGATCTTGTGGCCCAAGCTGCACTATACCGTTCGCTACCAAACGCTCAGACACAGTGTCGCGCCTAACAGATCAAGATTCCACCGAAAAAAAGAACCTCAGATATCAAATATTTTGGCCTCAATTCGCACAGAAAGCGCCACCAAAGAATAATTGAGAAAACTTCATATTAGAATTGCTCGAAAAATCACTCAAAATATTAATCAAACGATTGACAGTTGACAGCTCTGACGCAGTTTTGCCAACCGTTTGCAACACCATGTCGAAGATCCTAAAATTATTTTCTTTTTATTTTCAGATTTAACTGACGGTGTTTCTAAGCCGTCGCATAAACGGTAAGATCATACTTTTTATGTAAAATGTATACGTCTCTAAGTTATGATAACCTGTCAAATCTACACGGAGTAAAACAATTTTATCAGTCGTAATGAAACGTAAATTGTCAGAATAATTGTGTTGCACTTGTAAATCTATATATTACGGCATGTTTAGGCAATACAGATGCGTATGTGCAATTTTTCGATTAGACGTAACGCCGCACGCAATGTTATAATAGTGGCTTTATTGCACTGAATCCCATTGAATTGTTTTGTGTAAACGGCAGTATTTTAAGGATGCCACTGCAGGGCGAAATGTCTGAGTCGTTAACAGTAGTCCAGAAAAGTCATATCATATGTGCTTCTTATACGTCGACATATAACGGATAGTCCAGACAATATGACACATAATGGTCCATAATTACGACACGTACAATCAATAAGGACATGGCTACATTATATCAAGACAACTGACGGCTTTTGGCGTTTTGGCATTCTGACTGGCTCCAGACATGTAGTGCGTATATTACCGCCAACCCAAATTCTGTAACAAAGTTTAACATGCCGGAAATGGTCTCAAACCCATTATACTCGTTAGTATTTAATGCGTTATCAGCGGTGTGTATATATGAACCGTGTCCTTATTTGATCATTATTGCAGTTAGTAAAATAATTATTTAAGGAGTTCAGGTACATATTTTACTTTACCGGCCCACCAACCGACCAGGAGAGAAAGTATTGTGAACGCATGAAAAAAGCGAGATGAAGACGGAAATATCAATTTTAAGCCCCCTTGAGACGCTTAAGACCATTTTCAGATTGGAGTCTATCTTTATATGTGTGTGTGTGTGTGTGTGTGTGTGTATGTGTGTGTGTGTGTGTGTATGTGTGTGTGTGTGTGTTTTCCTCCACGATAGCGCCCAAACGCTTCACCCGATTGAGCTGAAGTTTGGCATACAGGCATCATTTGGTGATGGTAAGAGTTGGAAAGGTTGTGGTTGAAATCGGTCCACTAGGAGCGCACTAGTCATATTTCGATCTCGAAATATTGGACTTAGGGACTTGAAGTTTGGTACACAGATACATTGTTGGGCCAAAATGACTGTTTGAAATTTTGGTTCGAATATCTCATATACAAGCTACACTTCAATCACATTTCAATCAAATATTAACGCCGAGCCGCCCGAGGCTAGCCGATAAACGAACCGCGTCGTCCGAGGCGTTTGGGTAACGGAAACCAAACGGGTTCGTCCGCCAGGAGAGACAGGGCGCTCATCGATTTCATTTATGAAATTAATATTCGTTTTATATAATTCATAATCAGTTCTTAGCTACTTGTCTGAAAAGTATTGGGGTTACACAGCCGATTTTTTTCTCTCAATGTAGTAAAAATCAAATATGAATAATTTTTAAAAAGACTTGTACTATGATTTCACATTAAATTCAGCACGACCTCATTTAAACAAGCTTTACCTCGTTGTTGTAGCTACCAAATTCATATTAGGTATTCCTACCTAGATCATTTTACATACATGTACATGCTCCCAAAACTATAGGGGCTTTACCGGTTTCCGCATTTCTAATATTAACCTATGTCTATTGATTAAACAGCCATTTAGTGGGTTACAGGAATAGAACTGAGTATGTAAATTACAGTTGCCTCGCTCGACACGGTAACTCCCTGCCAATGAAAGTAATGAATGTCCCGCGATTCATTGTTAATAGGCCGAGTTAGAGAATATCGGGGGCTATTTGCCTGTGCCGCTGGCATCGAACATCGATTTGTTCGTCCCGATATTAGTTACTAATTAATTGCTCTATTAGGGGGTGTCATTGACGGAGCAATTAAGTCAAAGGGACCGCTCGCAGCGGACCTTAATTGACTTAATGAAAGCGACCGAGTCCGGAGAAGGCAGCACAACCCATTCTGAGCGTAGTATGGAAGGCACACACTTAAGGGTCGGCATAATATAAACCCGAAAAACAACACTTGGAAGCAACATTAGGAAATATTTAAACTTAATTTAAATTTGGATATATAGATAAAAGTCTAAAGTATATTTCGATTATATACCCATTCTGTAAAACTTTTAAATATTATTTGAAATATCACGTAGTACTTTATCACTTATCATATCGCCTAATAATCTTTTATTACATCGCCTATGACACCCAAAACTATCACATCGCCTTAAAATATTGATCGCTGCAGCCGAGAAAAATATATTTCGGATGCTAATGAATAAGGTGTTACTGACCAAAATTTTTCTGTAATTTTATATTGCATTTGTATTATTGAATTAAAATTGAAATGATACTATTATTTCGAATTTTCTTATACGAATTGTTTTTTTTGTGGAAACCCTAAAACTCCAACTCGTTTAATACGTAGAAGGACTTTATAAAACAAAACATACTTTTCCGAAAAAGGTATTCATTTTGCTATATTTTGAGCATATATTACACACTAAATAGTATCTTGTCATTTTTTTCAGGAGTTTTTAATCAACGTCAAGTAATTACTTGATGATAGACATTTGAAAGTTTAAAAATAATGCTATTACTGTCCTCATCTTATTATCCATTTAAAACATTTGTCGCCAAACGTAACCCATTTAATCATTCAGTCAATAAGTCAAAGAACCTTTTAAATTAATTGAAATCCTTTCCGTACAAGTTCCGTACCCTTATAACCGGGAAGTTATAACTCACTGTGTTTTGAGGAAACACGGCAGAATCACCAAAACAAAAAAACAAAAATTATTTTTATGGACGCTACCTGTCTTATAGAGAAAGACGGAAACTAATTTTAAAAAAATACCTAAAACAAATTGAAAGAGATAAAAATAAAAAAAAAACAGTTACCCTAAAAAAACCGATCTCAGAGTGTGGGCTAAATATGGATGGTCATTGGATTTGGCCCACAAAAAATCCTTTTCCCTCAGACGCACAAAAGACTATAGAAAAAACAAGCGGGTATGTGAAAAGTTCGCTTTTAATTTAGGTTGAGTAAAAGGCACACGGCAAATTTCCCGTCGTGTCCACGGTGCGCAGACCGCCAACATGCAACCACCCAACAATTGAGGGTTATTTCCTCTTCCACGTGGAAACAAAAATCCCGGTGCAAGTGAAGGGTGAGGTGAAATCCTCACATTCGGTGACAATTGACTTCACCTTAGCACCAATTACATACAAAAAAACAAAGGTGCCCCAAGCTGTGAGCAAGGGAAAAAAAACCGTTAAAATTGCGCCGATCCTACATGAAAACCAACCCAAAATTAAAGTAAATGCTCACCAGATTAATCACGAACACTTCACATACAAAAATAACCGCCTCCCATTAAAAACTGCTCATACCGGCAGATTACGGAGGTTTCCAAGCCTCGCGACGAATTTTCAACGACCGTCTTCGCGACATGTTGAATCGTAAAAGATCGATTTTGCCGCGCTGGCCGCCGATAGTCGCGTTCAGACGGATATTAACGCCTTTAAATAAAAAAAAACAAAGCCGCGGCACGACCAATCACGTGAGAGTTCAGCGCGTCACCAGCTGTCAAACTCGAACTTCTACCGAATTTCGCAAAGTAATTCGCATAAAAGAATACAATTCTTTAGCTGTCAAAGTATGGGAGGAATGCACGAAAACAGCACAAAAACACCAGGAAACATTAAAAACACCGGGAAACCATGAAAAACAGGTTCGGCGAACGTAACCGGCACACAGGCGCGAAAACAAAACAACAAAATATGCGGTTTTTGTTACACCCTTTTCATCAAAATTTAGGAAAAATTAAATATTTTTATTATATTCGATTATAATTTTGCGGAAGTTTATTCATTGACCAACTAATACAATCTGAAAGATTTTTGAGTCTTTCCAAGGGTTCATTAATTTACTGTCGTAGGAATAGACACAGAGATATGTTATTTTATAAACGCTAATCTAAAAATAGAAAGTCTTTATGGCTCGTTTTTATAGATATTTCACCGTGTTTTACTCATAAGACAAAAAAGATTATTAAAAAAAAAGTTAATCACACGATATTTAAGCCTTTTATATAACCATTCGTATAACTATAAATAGGATAGAAAACGAATTTACCGCGTGAAATTCTTCACATACAAAAATAACCGCCTCCCATTAAAAACTGCGCATACCGGCAGATTACGGAGGTTTCCAAGCCTCGCGACGAATTTTCAACGACCGTCTTCGCGACATGTTGAATCGTAAAAGATCGATTTTGACGCGCTGGCCGCCGATAGTCGCGTTCAGACGGATATTAACGCCTTTAAATAAAAAAAAACAAAGCCGCGGCACGACCAATCACGTGAGAGTTCAGCGCGTCACCAGCTGTCAAACTCGAACTTCTACCGAATTTCGCAAAGTAATTCGCATAAAAGAATACAATTCTTTAGCTGTCAAAGTATGGGAGGAATGCACGAAAACAGCACAAAAACACCAGGAAACATTGAAAACACCGGGAAACCATGAAAAACAGGTTCGGCGAACGTAACCGGCACACAGGCGCGAAAACAAAACAACAAAATATGCGGTTTTTGTTACACCCTTTTCATCAAAATTTAGGAAAAATTAAATATTTTTATTATATTCGATTATAATTTTGCGGAAGTTTATTCATTGACCAACTAATACAATCTGAAAGATTTTTGACTCTTTCCAAGGGTTCATTAATTTACTGTCGTAGGAATAGACACAGAGATATGTTATTTTATAAACGCTAATCTAAAAATAGAAAGTCTTTATGGCTCGTTTTTATAGATATTTCACCGTGTTTTACTCATAAGACAAAAAAGATTATTAAAAAAAAAGTTAATCACACGATATTTAAGCCTTTTATATAACCATTCGTATAACTATAAATAGGATAGAAAACGAATTTACCGCGTGAAATTTGTAGCACCCGACGTTTCGGTGACGTTGCAGCCGCCGTTGTCCAGGGTAGACTGCGGCGGCTGCAACGTCACCGAAACGTCGGGTGCTACAAATTTCACGCGGTAAATTCGTTTTCTATCCTATTTATAATGTCAAACAACCGCGATAGTCTTCGATTTTACATTCGTATAACATTTATTTATTATTTATTTATTTATTGGTCCACAAAAAATTACACCGTTAGCACTTAACATAGCTTGTGTTGCTCCTAACTAGGCAGAGCCTATTCTAAGGAGAACACCAATACAAATGATTATAAACTACATAACTTCCAAAATAAAAATAAAAAAATTGAATCAAATCAAGTTAAAATGAAATTCTCACTACACCAAAATAATATTAGAACTATAAACAAGTAATACTAAATAATAATGTATAATAATAATAATAATATATAATAGCAATAATAAATAATCATTTATAATAATACCTAATAATATATAACAATTAGTAAAAATACGTATATAAAATATATAGAAAATAAATATATTTATTTATTTTATAATTGTAATGAATGTTTTCTCCGTCTCTCTCCTACTAAGATTTATTAACCATAATGTAAGGTGATATTTTTGTTGGTTGCTGCTTATTTCCAATATGTTCTCTTTACTCATGATATTAACCATTCTTGGAGCAAGAAAGCTGTAATGACGTTGTCCAAAAGACGTTAGACGTTTCGGCACTTCAAAGTTTCCCTTATACCTGATCTCTCCCTGTTTTCCGGAGAAACACAATATTCGTCTTCATTGTTGTTTTTAAGATGAAGTATTGATTTCAGGCAAAACAAATGCCACAAATCAAGCAATTGTGCCTCAATATACAGGTCGTCAGAAGGGTAACGCCTAGGCTTCCTAAACATGATTCTAATTATTGCCTTTTGGACAACGTTCACTTTCTGGAGGAGAGTTTTTCCGCAAGCTCCCCATCCAAGTATACCGTATGTCATTATGGATTGGCATATAGCGTAATATTTTGTTTTTAAATAGGGCAGGCCCAGAATATCTCGCAATTGAATAAATATATAAATCAATTTCCTTAGTCTTTTCACTAGACATTCGGTATGTAATTCCCACCGTAGGTGTCTCCCTCCATTCCCTATCTATAATTATTCCGATATATTTTATCTCTCCGACTGGTCCGATTGGCTGACAACGACACGTGGCATCTCTCTTGCAGTCGTGAATGATAAGATGATGGTGATCATCCGGCTGACCTCTTACATGGATCCTAAATGGGATGTATTTTGTTTTGCCAACATTTAATGTAAGTTGGTTTAGGTCTAACCAGGTTTTAATTGAAGCCATCGCGATGTTAGTACGATTATATACCTTTTCCCAACTAGAACCGGAAATTACTAACACCGTGTCATCAGCATACGCTATTGTTCTACCAAAACCAATCTCGCAAAGCGGATTTATGTACATAGTGAACAGTATTGGTCTGAGCACGCTACCTTGAGGAACGCCAAAAGTTAGTGGCAGGGATACACTTCGAACACCGTTGAGGTTAACAGTTTGTGGTTTGTTTTTTAAATAATCGGAAAACCAATTCAATGCGAGGCCATTGATACCATAACCCTTTAATCTTTTACAAAGTATTTTATGGGATATAGTATCAAAAGCCTTCGCTAGATCTAAAAATACCGCAATGCATTTCTTTTTCGAATACAATGCATTCTTTATGCTTTTTTTAACCTCAAGGATAGCCTCACCCGTACCGACACCGTTCCGAAAGCCGAATTGATTTTTAGATAAAAGATTCATTTTATCTAAGTGGCTAGTTAGTCTCTCCTTTACCACTTTTTCAAGTATTTTGCTATTTATAGTTGAATCATTTGTAACTAAACCTTTTACTTTGATTATGCGATGTGTTGTTTTGGCGCTTCCGCGTGTATTCGCTTCCCTTAATTGCAATTCACGAAGTAGCTGTTTGGTAGCACAAAAATGTAAAAAAATGGTCTATGAGATACTTTTTTATGGGGTATACATTTAAGTAAAATGTATTTTTTTTAGAAACTCAAATATATTTGTTTACAGAAAATATATATTTTTTTCTCACTCGATTAAACCCTGCCTAAAGGGTCCTATTTTAATGTTGTAATTTTTTTAAATGGATTTCCAAAAGTTAACTCAGTTTTACGTCTAGAATAATCTTCTTTAATTTTATAAATACATTCTTTTCAGAAAAAAAAACAAAATTGAAAGATTATACTTCAATATACAAATTCTATTATTTAAAACATTAATTCATACGTGAGTTTACGATATTAGTAAACAATGTTTTCTTTTTCCAATTTCGTCAATACTATCGTCCATCTTTCGTGCGGTGAGTTGGAGAAAGTTACGACAAGCGCCTTCAGCCGCCATGATTTATCCGCCGTTTTTCGAAGAGAGTTTAGAATTTGGAGCGACTTCGGCGTGATTTATTCGCGCCGTAAAATAAATCTCGCAGCCATCCCCTCGCCGATCATAAAACCCTTCCAGGGACACGGACGCCCACTTAACCGGACGCGTAAGTGGATCATGCAAACCATTTGTGACCCTCCCGCGCACCGATCAAACATTCATGGAAACATTTTTTACCAATATCCGCTGATCATGCGGCGATATTGGTTTTTGCAATGTCCTCAATGAAGAAGTTCTGCGGATGCGACGTAGGCAGAAACGAATGGTGTACCAGATAACCGTAACACGCTTATACTTACAGGTCATGAAGTGGTAAATTTTATTATCTACGGACGACTCAGCTGGTCCTCCGGTTCTCCACATTTGGATTTTCTGATGGCTTTAATTAATGTTGAATTCAGGAATAGGATAAAGAAAAACTAAAAAGGTCGCATGTCGTAATGTCTACCAATTTTGCGAATCAATTAAAATTGAGCATGTTGTTGAATCCTGGTCTCCTCCACGCAGAAAAAAATATTGGATTTCTTCCTACAATGCCGTTTTGTTATTGCGGTTTTATACAGAATAATGATGTTTCAATCGTGAATTTGTTGAATTGCAAGGAATTTTGTTAAAGCTTCATTACTCGATTATATGTTTCACCATTCTCCGTACGGGTAATACAAAAATATCGGTATAATGTAACTTCAAAATGATTCTTGTAACTGTAACTGTCGTGGTAAAAGCAAGATCCCGTTGTACGCCGTAATGAATGTGCGGTGTAGTTACTATGCCCGTGTCATAGTAACTACACAGGTACCTACCTGTCATCTTGATACATACGTATGGACCACAGTACAGGTTATATACGTAATCATTTTTAAAACGGGCGTATTTTCGTGTATTACAGCATTATATATTTCTTAGTGTATCAATATTATTGTGAATTAAAGAGGACTTAATTACCTATGATTCCTTGTTTTTTTTTTATTAAGAGACGGATCTGTACAAAAATGTTTCAAGAGTAAAAAATGTGATCCCTGAGAAATGAAGACAAATACATGGACTTTATTGGGCTCTATTGCGTTTCTTCGTGAGATAATATCGGAAAATAGTTCATGCGAACTAGATATAATAATGCGTTAGTTAGAGCGAAATGTAAAATAAACTTTCGTATCTTTTCCCTCGGAAAAACTACCTGCCGCGCATAAAATAATCTGAATTAGAAAACATTTCGTCCGGTCTTATATTCAGCTGCTTTATGTTCGATCGGTAGATTGATGCTAGAAAAGTGACATTCATTAATTTAATATTCCGCCTGTCTCGCTCGCATGAACTAATTCTAGCTTTAGTTCAAGATGAAACGCAGCGGGCCCATTATTGTCTTAAATTTAATATCATAGCATTGTTAATTTTCCTAATGACCGTAAACATTACCATTTTCGGCGATTTTTTAAATAGATCCTCAAAATGGGCATCTATGAAGAGGGTAGAGGATAAGGGGAAAGGACAATTGTATGACTAATTGGCTATATGGTAGTTCCTGCAGCAAGGAATCTCTATTAGAACCTGTCTTTCGAATCTAGTCCAATTTTTTTAAATATATCCTCTTACATGACAGTAGCAAACACCCTACTTTGCCAAATACTAATCAGTTTCTCTTACAAAAGTCACAATCATTATTGCCTAGACGAGAATAATCTGGCATCCCTCATTCTTAGTCATTACCTTCGTCGTTAGCTACCACTGTTATGTGGTTCATGCTAATGGAGCCAAATTTAAATGCGAAATACTAAAATTTTTGGGCATTTTCGTCATAGCGCTAGTGTAGCACGCTAACGCTATTGTGGATACACCTGATATAGCAGGCTTTTGATCTGATAGTCACGGTGCGTTTTGCCGCCATCGATACAGAGACAGTACTAAAAAAATCGGTTGTGTCACCCCAAGACTTTCCCGGCAAGTAACAAGCACCCTCGCTAACCCAGCGCGCCAACGCTATCTCACCCCGCGCGCCTATGATGAATTCTATGATGTTTACCCATACTCGCAAATACTGCCTCTTTTTTGCTATTATATATAATGATGTAATACACGATAATACGCATGTTTCAACAAGGATTACGTATATAACTCGGATTATGGTCCATACGTATGAATTAACATGACGCGAAACAGTGTTGGCGTGACGGTAGTTTCCGTGTCGTAATGGTAAAACATAATGTTATTCCATCACGTCGCGACCTTGGGATCTCGCTTTTAACATGACAGCATGTAGTAGTATACGTACGGTTGTAGTCGGACACAAATCATGTTGAAACTACAGTATACTGTTATTTACGTATTAAACGCAAGGACAATGTTGATACATGTAATCAAGTAATTCATTTTCAACAAAATTCCACGTCAATCAACAAAATACAATTGAAACATCGTTATTCTGTATAAAACCGTAATAACAAAGTGGTAATGTAAGAATCAATCTTTTTTCTCAGTGTGGTTGATTGCATGATGATTATTAGTTGATTGCGTCGTTATTTTTTGTCATGTTTGTCTTTAATGATAAATTGCCAATGCCCTTTCTAAATGTAAACAAGGGCTGCTTGAGCTCATATTTCTATCTTTTATACTGTTTTAATACATTCTATGATGTTTACCCTCGAATCTACAGATAGATACATAAATCTTCAATAACCCCAAAGTGATACATTAGACAGCATAGACTTATATGTTAACTGTCCCGTATCCGTCAACAACAACGGGCGAAACCGCTAGTATAACGATATTTAATCGTTCTTTCAGCCGTGGGATGACCGTAGAAGACTTAGACAATGACAATCCACTATCTAGCTTCGCCAATTAGCACGCGAGAGACCAACCCTTACCATTCGGCACCGGGTAGATTACCCAGCGGGCAGGCAAAGCGTCCTCAATACTAGTTATAGCTAGATTTATCCGTCCTCCCGACTGGTTACAGGTTCGAGGTCGATTGCGCGGTTCTCTCTTTTACGTAGCGGTGATTCAATGACTACCCAATGTATCGCGGACCACGGCATCCTTCGCCCGGCTCTTTACCCGGTATCGGGTAGCCGATTGGTCGGTTCAAGAGCAGTTGCCGTAAGGTGAACAACTACCTCCGCTCTATCGGAAACAACGCCGTTTCCAGACTCGCCGGATATGCCGGAATGCACAGCCGATTAGCTGACGCTGCACGGTGCACAAACCGTCCAGGGGCACCCGAAGGACGATTTCCAAGGGAACTGGCCAGCAGGCACAGAGTCCTATCGGGCTCGTTGCTCTGCTTGGAGACTACCGCACTGGGCCCATTAGGTCCCGTCCGTATCCGTCGACACATCTTTCGCTCTTTTGCTCCTTGCTACGAAACGCTATGACATGCTACGACGCTACGACGAGCGCTACGACGTATCAATTTATGCGCCATTAAACTATTACCGCGATCGACAAGAGTGCGAGCCATTTTATCGCCACGTTTTATTTTTATCGCGTTTCTGATGCGAACGCGAACCTCCATCATCGAGTGGTAGCGCGGGAGATTTATGGAGGCTATTGAAACTGAACGCCAATTTTTTCGGGGATCGACGAAAGGTAGCGAGCAATGAAACGCGGTTTATGCGTCCCAAGCGAGATTGTTATGAATGAGTGTGGAGTATTTACCCCGTGGGCCTGTTGGGCCGGGCCCAGGGTCCCGTATTTGATGGGATATTGCCAAACTGTTTGTTTGTTTCAGAAGTTTGGTAGCCACAATGGCAGCCACACGTATTGACAAACTATATTTTATTCAGAGTGCAACACCGCGTTGAACGCTGCGATACAGACATTGTAACCTATATTTTTATGTGTCTATATATATAGTCTTGGGAAATATTTGGAAGATATAGGGTTACAGGTTTTGTGTTATTAAAAAGAAAGAAAGAGATATAAATTTTCAATTACCAACTAGGGCCTTTATTATTCAGTCATTATCACCTATACTATCGGTTAATTACCCTGAATTATAAATTATTAAATCGAAAACATTCAGAAATACAAATACGTAGAATAATAAGAATCATATAATCAAATAGTCAAATGTGGGGGAAATGATCAAATAGTCAGAAATATCAATGTAGCAAATTTATACCAATAGCAATGAGACTTTATCTCGGGTCGGCCCCTAGCTTGAACTATAATTATAGAGCCCCGCTGATATTCGCGGTTGGCTTGGGACGGTTGGTATCGCTCCGGATCGGTATGGTTGGACAGCCTGGATCACGCGAATGGCTTCGGGATCGCTCGATCGTCTTCGGCGGGTGGCTGGGGGCGACGGCAGGCCGGTGTCGAGCAGGTAGGTTGGTGGTACGATGCGCCGGTTATCGTACGGTAGTATTGTCGGCCGCGCGATCGTACAATTCCCACCGACGACTGCCTGGAGCTACTGCCGCGGCTGATGTGGAGTCGGGGCTGAAGGATCACCCGAGGGTCGCTCCTGCTTGAGGGCGGTTCGATGGAGAATATTGGCGGCGCCTCAGGATTCACCGCAAGTAGGGCGACTGATATTCGCGCCTGCAAAAGTCCCTGCCGGAAGAACGTATCCGTCAGTATGCGGGATCCAGGCCGTGGAAGGCATCACGGAAAGGAGACGGCACTCCAGATTCCGGACAAGCCGCCCAAAGGTCGGAAACTCCCGTCGAGCTATGCCCGCCCCAGGGAATCTAGTTCTCACTATATCAATTATCAAACGAACACTTAACGGAGAAAATATTGAGGTCCTATCTATAAGTTCTGGACTTCTCCGGGACTTTGTCTGGCTCGCACGATCTCTTGAATCCGAATGGAAGGAGTTCTAGCAAGGGCGGTCGATTTCGAGAATATTCCGCCTAGATGAGGGTTTGCCTATCGGATTTTCCCGCGTACATCTCAACGCTAATTTCCGGAATTATTAATAGCGCTTAATATTGCGTGTATGTATTTTATTAAAATAAAGGAATTTTACCACTACTGAAAACATCTTATTTATCCCGGTTATTCCCTGTATTCATTAATATTTGATAACCAACGCTAGAAGGCAGCGGCTCCCTCCTGTATCATGCTGAAATTGAGTGTATAAGGGCACGAATTAATTTACTCGGCGACTACTCAAATAACTACGATTTATTGACTCATCTTCAATCTCTAATTATGACTTTTTCATTTTCATGCTTTTGATTCGCAATCGTATCCAATAGTCGTACTGGCAACGCGACGTCTTTAGTTACGTCACTCGCCGTAATGTTGCTCGCTTCTGAACTCGCGCTTCAGCTGTCAAAACTATGCGTGCGCGCCGGCTTCGATACGAATGTGAGAAAATGCGTGAAAATAGTGAAAACCCGCAGGAAAACACGGAGCTCGTGTTACAACATCTTTAGCCAAAAGTATTATGAATCATTAAAAATCTATTTATTATAGAATATAGCTGAATGGTAGTGACGCAAAAACACATATCATTTAAAATAAAGTATTTTTGGATACTTTAATATTTCGTTGGGCCACCTTCAGCCTTAATTGCAGCAGTATTTCTTTTCGGCAAACTGTTTACTAGCTTATCTCACTCATCATTAGGGGCTCTAGACGATCAAGCATGCTTGACAAGCATCGCGTCGCGGGCTGGGAGAGGATCGTAAACCGCAGGAAAACTGCAAATATATTTTTTAAATATTTACCAAAAATGCCTAATTTTGTAGTTTATGCCAGGGATTAACATTAAGTAGATGTAATTGATTGATGAATGACGTGACTCCCAAGCATGCTTGATCGTCTAGAGAGCCCCTTAGAAATCACCTGACATTCCTGTTTTAAAATAGTTTTTAGTATTTTTTTCGACGTTATTGAACTATTCCTCATCTCACATTTCAAAATACCTCACACGTGTTCTATTGGTTTGAGATCAGAAAACTGGGCTGGCTAGTCCAGGAAATTCACAGGATTTTCCCGGAACGATTTCACTGTCATCGCTGATTTCTGGCAAGGTGCTGCGCTCTCTGAGTGAAATCCGTCCGCGATCTGAGTGATATATACACTTTGGCAATGCGCTATGCGTACTAGCTCTGAATAGAACATACAGTTTGGCAATACGCCTCCAGACATATTTAAAATGGATCCGAATCAACATGCAGACTAGTGTGAGACACGAAGCAGAAGAGTTACAGCGTTAGAGAAATATACAAACATTACAAGCTAAGGCACTCTTTAGAATAAGACTAGATAACTATTTATTAAAATGGCAATAGCCTTATTTGCTTATCTCCCTAGTTAATTATAGCGATTGTCATTAAAAATTATTTTAATATTTAGGAAAACATTGTAAACGTTACATTTTCGGATGCCAACTGTATTAAGAAGATAAACTCAGCATTCAATAATAATTAGGAGTTGGCGTATCTAACTATTGCTTTTTTTAAATTCGCTGTCGGAAATTATACGACTAGGATGGAATAATTTGAATTTTATATCTTTTATGGAATAATTTGATACGAATTTTTGTATATGTATTCAATTACGACAGCCCGTTCTTAGTTTCACAAGACAGGACTGTGGCACCCAGGGTTGTTCCAACGAGGGAACTCCTCAACAATCAACAGCACAAACACGAAATTGTGTATACGCATTTCATTATGATAGTCCGTTCTAAGTTTCACCTTCATCATCACGATACGAGGAATAAATCCGATCTCCACATAAACCGACAGCGACTTAGCAAAGTGCGATACAGTTATATTCACCTAAATTTGTCATACTATAAAAAGATTTCAGAGCAAATAAAAAGCCTCGGAGAGGACCAATTTAAAAAGATAATTATAAATAATTTGGTAAGATACCCAATTTATGGTATAAGGGAGTTTGAAAATTCTGAGTTTATTTCCATGTTAATTGTGTAAAGTTTTAAACATAATGGTATTATGATAGCTGACATTCTAATTTTCATATAATTTATTATACATCTATTAATTTTGAAAAAAATACCAAGGCATATTGCTGGATTAACAATAAAATAAATTTTCTTTCATTATTCTACATAGAATTTGCATTTCTATTTTAATATATTATTCTCCCTGACTCTTAAATCACATTAGTATATTTTGATTATTTGTATGTAGGTAATATTGAATATAATATTACAGCCATGATAAATATCACAATAGTTATGTTTTTAATAATTAAATTTTTAGCAATTAATTTTGTGACGCATCCAAGTGTAGGAATGCCTATCTACTGGAGTAGTTGATTGTATTGTATTGTATTGTATATTATATTATTTTACATTATATTAAGAGGTAATTTGTTTATTTTCACACTATTTATCTTAGTTATAAGTAAAATGCAGGATAATTTTATTTAAATTTTAGTTTTTTTCTAATTTTACTATTTAATTTAAATATTTTTTATTTCGATTTGAGTTTATTAGCTAGCATTTTATCGTAATGTTCCACTCATAATATTAAGTAAAATAATCAAAAAAATATTTTATTTTTTTAATATAATAATAAATTTATTGTCAAAGCACATACAAAATAACAAAGCACATACAAAATTAAATTTTTACCATCGTACAGGTCCCGGCCTAGTTAGGTGACGTTACCGCTCGACTGTGCGATTCATTTTATGTTATTAATTCAATGTTTAAAATATTTTTGTGCATAGTTCCTATTACTTAAATATTATATTTGCATTACTTTTAAAAAAATAAATAAATAAAAGACATTTATTGATCAGTGATTGAACGAAATTGTCGAGAAAGATACTACTTTTAATATCAGGCAAGAGTAGGGAAAATGGGGAGGGGTAGTGCCAAGAAAAAGTCATGGAATGAGGTTGAATTTTATAACACGGTATTCTGATGCTAAACGATGCGCGCCTTTGTCTCGTGACGTTGCTGAAATACACTCTCCATTTAACATGTATTTCTCCAAGTAACATAAAACGCTTTAAATATCATTTTAGCGGTTGGCAACCAATCCTTTCTCAATTTCCGAAATCACCGCCTCACAATGGCGTCGATTGTAGTAAAATGTGCCAGAAAGTCTAAATATGAAATCGAGACTTAGTGGAATTATGCGGTGGGCTAAATTAATATCGCAGGTCAACACAGTGTGTGTCCTTTGTTTAAAGTACCTGATCCAAATGCCCGGGCCACACTGCAGGAAATGCCGTTAATAACGGCGATGATGGCGTTTTAGCTGTTTTTGCTGCGGCCACACTTAAATTATCGCGATAATTAACGGCATTTCCCGGCAGTCAGGCCGAAATATCATACATGTATTAGGTCGTTCCTTAGCTATGTAATTGTCGTTTTTACCCTTTTTAACCGACTTCAACAAAGGTAGAGGTTATCAATTCGGTTTTTTTAATGACCTCGAAACTCCCTCATTATTTTGTTATTTGGAAGTGTATACATACTTCTAGATTAATCCCATTTTTATCGAAATCCTGTTCTGATGATAGGATTCATGAGGAATTAAAGGAACTCCTCAAATATTATCATATGAAGTTGAAAATTTACATGTTGGTTCAGTTCCGATGACAATGCACTTTATATGGTAAGCATGACCTGATTCTACACCCAAGGTTAACTCCCGACGAGGGGACTCCTCAACATTATTAATTTATTTGCGTGCGTGCGTGGGTGCGTGAGTGCGTGCGTGCGTCCGTGCGTGCGTGCGTGTGTGCGTGCGTGTATGTGAGTGCCTGCGCAAATAGTTTTCTCGACATAACGACTGTTACTGATCATGAAGTCACTCTTTATTAGTTTGTGCATTTTTTCAGAATTTTAGCTTTGGTGTTTTTTGTGTAAACGAAGTTTTAAGTAAATGTGGCAGAAACCTAATTGGATTCCACAGACTGTCTCCTTAACCAGTTCCTCCTTTTCCTATGACTCTCCCTCCCCAAACCCCCACCGCCCCTCGGGCAAAAAGTCATAAGGAATTTTTGTATGTGCTATTTGATTACATTTAAAAAATGAATTACTCTTTCTTATGTACATTTTTATGCAAAGCGCCACTGTATCACTACGTGTTGGTTAACTGTAGGATATTGCTGTTTGACATTAAGCTCACCGTTTTTACACGACTGCCCCACAATCGCCACAGGGTTCCCGACTGCCACGGGGTTCATCCATGTATGTTTTCCGTTTCAGTATTCCTCTATAACTTCTAAAGGCTTTAACCGATTTAAAAGTGTGTGGTATTGATAGAATCATTGTCTTCCCGAGTGTCATAGAGTATCGTAACTGTTTTAATATTAATTAAGTAGTTGTCTAAATGTCCAAATGTCAATAAATTAACTTAAATTTATCGTGTTTAGTGTCAAATGAAAGGTCTGATTGAGTACATTCCGGAAATATAAATATATCAATATAAATAAATATATAAACAACTAGCTGTTGCCTGCGGCTTCGCACGCGTTAAATTTGGGTTAAGATAGATCCCTTTTTCCCAGTCAAGTGGTAAGTTTTTGCGTGTAATATATAAAGGTATCTAACGTCCTTCTCTGTAGGTACTCCTGTCAATATGTACTTCATGATGATCAACTAAGTAATTAAGGCGTGAAGATGTGACGATGGCGGTGCTTGCGCTACGCATGTTATCGAGACAAATGATGAATTTATAATGAGGTTCTATCGCCTTCTGACGTCCGGGAACCGTCGGGCGCGACTTCTATTTTGATTTTTAGGGTTATTTACCCCTTCTCACCCCCTAAGTGGTAGATTTTAGAAAAATATGACACATGCAGTTGCTTATTTGTTTATTACCATTTAAACCCCTTTTCGCCACATTAGGGGTTGAATGAAAAAAATACTAAATACGTATTTGCCTAAATGTTTATTAGAGTATACAATTTCCATCTAATATCGTTTCTCCATACAAATTTTAAACCCCTTTTCACGCCTTTAGGGGTTGAATTGTGAAAAAACGCGAAAGACGTATTTAATTATTTGTTTATTACAGTTATCCTACAAAGTTTCAAAATAAAAAGTCCATCTAATATCGTTTCTCCATACAAACTTAAACACCCCTTTTTACGCCTTTAGGGGTGAAATTTAAAAAAAATACGAAACACATATTTGCTTAGATGGTTTTTAAAGTAATCCTACAAAGTTCATCTAATATCGTTTTTTCATACAAATTTTGAAACCCCGTTTCACCCCTTTAGGGGTTGAATTTTGAAAAAACACAAAAGACATATTTGCTTATTTGTTTATTCGAGTAATCTTACAAAGTTTCGAATTAAAAAGTATATCTATATCGTATGCCATACAAATTTCGAAACCCCTTTTCACCCCTTTAGTTGTGGAATTTTGAAAAAATATGAAACACGTGTTTCCTTATTTATTTATTAGAGTGACCTTACAAAGTTTCGAAATAAAAAGTCCATCTAAAATCGTTTATCCATACAAACTGTAAAACCCCGTTTTAATCCTCTAAGGGTTAAATTTTGAAAAACCATGAAAGACCCATTTGTTTATATGATTATGAGAGTAATATTACAAAGTTTTGATTTATAAAGTCTATCTGTATCGTTTCTCCATACAAATTGTATAACCCCTTTTCACCCGTTTAGGGGTTGAATTTTGAAAAACCACGAAAGACGTATTTTCTTACTTTTTTATTAGAGTAATCCTTCGAATTTTCGAAATAAAAAGCACATCTAATGTTGTTTATTCATACAAAGTCTGGAACCCTGTTTCACCCCTTTAGGGGTAGAATAAAAAAAAAATAAACACCTATTTTCTTATTTGTTTAATAGAGTAACCTTACAAAGTTTCAAATTAAAAAGACCATCAATAACGTTTCTTCATAATAATTACACCCCTTTAGGGGTTGAATTTTGGAAAAACCACGAAAAACGCATTTTGTTATTTTTTTATTAGAGTACTCCTACAGGAATTCGAAATTAAAAGCACGTCTAATATTGTTCATTCATACAAATTTTGAAACCCCGTTTCACCCCTTTAGGGGTTGAACTTTGAAAAAACATGAAACAACTATTTTCTTATTTGTTTATTAGAGTAATCTTACAAAGTTTCGAATTAAAAAGTACATCTATATCGTTTCTCCATAAAAAAAATCGAAACCCCTTTTCACCCCTTTAGGGGCTGAATTTTGAAAAAATGTGATACACGTGTTTCCTTATTTATTTATTAGAGTAATCTTACAAAGTTTCGAAATAAAAAGCACATCTAATATTGTTCATTCATACAAATTTTGAAACCCCGTTTCACCCCTTTAGGGGTTGAATTTTGAAAAAACATGAAACACCTGTTTTCTTATTTGTTTATTAGAGTAATCTTACAAAGTTTCGAACTAAAAAGTACATCTACATCGTTTCTTCATAAAAAAATCGAAACCCTTTTTCACCCCTTTAGGGGTTGAATTTTAAAAAAATATGAAACACTTGTTTCCTTATTTATTTATTAGAGTAATCTTACAAACTTTCGAAATAAAAAGTCCATCTAAAATAGTTTATCTATACAAACTTTAAACCCCCGTATTACCCCTTTAGGGGCGGAATTTTGAAAAACCATAAAACACCTATTTGATTATTTGTTTATAAGAGTAATCTTAAAAAGTTTCGAATTAAAAAGTACATCTATATCGATTTTATATACAAACTTTGGAACCCCTTTTCACCCCTTTAGGGGTTGAATTTTGAAAAAATATGATACACGTGTTACCTTATTTATTTATTAGAGTAATCTGACAAAGTTTCGAAATAAAAAGCACATCTAATATTGTTCATTCATACAAATTTTGAAACCCCGTTTCACCCCTTTAGGGGTTGAATTTTGAAACAACATGAAACACCTGTTTTCTTATTTGCTTATTAGAGTAATCTTACAAAGTTTCGAATTAAAAAGTACATCTATATCGTTTCTTCATAAAAAAAATCGAAACCCTTTTTCACCCCTTTATGGGTTGAATTTTTACAAAATATGAAAAACGTGTTTCTTTATTTATTTAATTAAAGTAATCATACAAACTTTCGAAATAAAAAGTCCAACTAAAATCGTTTATCCATACAAACTTTAAACCCCTGTTTCACCCCTTTAAGGGTAGAATTTTGAAAAAACATGAAACACCTATTTCCTTATTTGTTTATTAGAGTAGTCTTTCAAAGTTTCGAATTAAAAAGTACATCTATATCATTTCTTCATAAAAAAATGGAAACCCTTTTTCACCCCTTTAGGGGTTGAATTTTAAAAAAATATGAAACACGTGTTTCCTTATTTATTTATTAGAGTAATCTTACAAACTTTCGAAATAAAAAGTCCATCTAAAATCGTTTATCCATACAAACTTTAAACCCCCGTATTACCCCTTTAGGGGCGGAATTTTGAAAAACCATAAAACATCTATTTGATTATTTGTTTATAAGAGTAATCTTAATAAGTTTCGAATTGAAAAGTACATCTATATCGATTTTCCATACAAACTTTGGAACCCCTTTTCACCCCTTTAGGGGTTGAATTTTGAAAAAATATGATACACGTGTTACCTTATTTATTTATTAGAGTAATCACACAAAGTTTGGAAATAAATAGCACATCTAATATTGTTCATTCATACAAATTTTGAAACCTCGTTTCACCCCTTTAGGGGTTGAATTTTGAAAAAAGATGAAACACCTGTTTTCTTATTTGTTTATTGGAGTAATCTTACAAAGTTTCGAATTAAAAAGTACATCTATATCGTCTCTCTATAAAAATTTCGAAACCCCTTTTCACCACTTTAGGGGTTGAATTTTGAAAAAATATGAAACACGTGTTTCCTTATTTATTTATTAGAGTAATCTTACAAACTTTCGAAATAAAAAGTCCATCTAAAATCGTTTGTCCATACAAATTTTAAACCCTCGTTTTTCCCCTTTAAGGGTAGAATTTTGAAAAAACATGAAACACCTATTTCCTTATTTGTTTATTAGCGTAGTCTTTCAAAGTTTCGAATTAAAAAGTACATCTATATAGGTTTTCCATACAAACTGTGAAACCCCTTTTCACCCCTTTAGGGGTTGAATTTCGAAAAATCCGCCCTTAGTGAGCGTTTGCGTCCTAAAAGGAACGTATGTTAAAAATTTCAGCTTTCTAGGTCTAAGAGTTTGGGCTGGGCGTTGATGAGTCAGTCAATGAATGAATCGGAACTTCTCTCTTTATATATAAGATAAAGATTTCATAGGAAAACCGTAATAAAAATCATTATAAATACAATAGTACACTTTCTGTAACGGCGATCCTATTTTATACTTTTTAATATACATATTACTTGTATACTTCTTTATACGCCAATAAAGATTTATTATTATTGTTAACCAATTATTTACATTTATATACCGTGTCTGTAGTCAGTGTTATGTATAACATGTGCTTGGGTGAATATGTATGTGTCGAAATAGACAAACGAAACAAACGAGGCATTCCCACGCGAGCGTCGCGTGACGTCGCTTGGCGCCGCGACGCCCGACGACGCGCAGCGGACTCTCGCGTCCGCACAATAAAACACGGTCACGAAACGAGTTGGCGCTTTATGTCCTTGCAAAATTTCACTCTCGGAAGGGGCGCAAAGAGTGGGACGCTGCGGCGCTTCTTTACGACACGAAACATACGACTCGCGCCGCGCGCTGATACGAACAAATCGCCCGGGGGAAAGTACTTATATGTATGTATGTATGGATGCTAATGGATCGTGTGCAGTTTGCCCACTATTATGATTATTACTTTTACAAACGGGCAGCATAATTGCTGATATGTCTGAATATAAAACTGACAATTGCAATTTGCTATGACCTGCCTCCACCTGATTATGCTATGACCCGCCTCGTTCATGGGTAGGCCCAACTCATGGTTCAGCACCCATCCGGTAGCCTCCATGTAGAAGTTCGAGCCTGGGTAGGACTCTTGTTCCCCCTGCCACTGAGTATGCAGGTGGGTCAGTTTCCCCCGGGTGATCTGCTACAGCTGGGCGGTTTACAGCGTCAGCCCAGTGACTGTGCACTCCGGCTAATAACCGGGGGAGTCTGAAAGGTTTCCTATGAAGCAGGGGTGTTGTCCTAATGTCAGCCGCTCTTGAAGCGATCGGTCGGCTGCCCGATCCCTCGCCAACAGTCGGACAAAGGATTCCACGATTCTAACTGAATTACCGCGTACATTAGGTAGAGGCCGCGCAAGCTACTTCGGACTCGTAAGCAGTCGGGAGGACGGGAAAATCCGGCCAAAACTGGTAGGGGGGGTGCGAGGCTGCTCGCTGGATGTTACATGGTAAGGAGGTCGACTCTCGCGGGCCAGTTGGCGTAGCTAGACGGTGGACTGTCTTCGTCCCCAAGCTCTATAGAAAACACGTGAAATGGTTGATGAAACTAGTGTCATGAAATAAATTTTACAACAAGTAAGTTTGGCTTTAAACTGACTGTATTGTTTACCCCGTCTGCAATTTCATTATAACCACAGAGTAAATAAACCGTTTTAGATTTTGAGATGAACTGGTTAACAGTTTGTGGGGTATCTAAAACCAAGTTTTTTTACTTTCCTGATTTTTTTTGCAGAGTGCAAATATACACAGAGTGCAATATGCTTGAGTGAAATTTAAGGCGAAACGGCGCTCTTTCTCTCGCATCTCCTCCTCGATAAATTTCAATCCACCATAAGCCATTTAAAATAGAAAACTGTCCCTAAAAATCTGGATGGGATAATATAATGATCAAACAAACAGAAATCGATTTCGTGCCACGTAATAACCTGAGCGGATTTTTCTTTGTTTAGGTGCTTAACCCTTGAGTGGTAATAGTGGGTCAAAATGAACCTAAAGAATTTTGAAAACAGAGTTTGATAAAACGTCTCAGTACTACTTTATTTATCGTAATGTGCTATTTATTTATTCCACTAGTGGAATTATCAACAGCCTTTAACTGCAAGTAGAGATTTATTTATTTTTTAAGAAAGCCTGTGCTTTTTCAAAGGGAAATAAAACCAAAAGAAAGCTATACATATTGTACCGCCTGTCCTTCGGAGGATTCCTAATGGATCCGTGCAGCTGTGCCCGATCACCTGCCTATGCTTCCTCAGGCCGGCTCAACTCGCGGTTCAGCTGTCATCCGGTCACGAACGACAACCTGGGCGCGAAGGGCTGCGGTGAACTTTACTTGCTGTAAACTGCAATCATATACAGATGGGATCGAAAGTGCAGATCCGGGGAAACACCTCGGGCGGAACTGGGTGGTTTGCGCACCGGGCTACTATGTACTAAATATTATCACCTCAGAACAGATATACAATCTAGTGGGGTGATAAAATCCACACAAATGTCATCTTATCTGCTTCGCAAAAAATGCTGTAAAAATATGATTATTTGTACTTATGTTTTTTTTTGCTATAATCTATTTTTGTATTGAATAACTTAATAAAATAAAAATAAAAAAATATGAAATATCAAGCGCTATACACTTTAAAGTTAGGTTTTTAGATTTGGCGTTCAATGTAATAATAAAAAAATACTTTTTCCCAAAGATATAAGTATAGCTTGGAAATAATATAAAAAAATACAATGGAAATGACGTTTTTTCTTGGGAAATTTCTGCTTTACTAAAACATTGTTTTAACTGAGCACATGTCACATTTTTTCACACGTCGATGACTCAGTAGTATTCTGTAACGCTTTGAAAGTCTCAATTAGTTAACCTTGTTTATCATAGATGGCAGTGGGCGTATTTAAGGACATTTTTTTGTGTTTTCTATCCTGTTTTCGATTGGCCAATAAACTTAGCTTCAATCATAGCAATCAGCCCGTTTGGAACGGGCTTGCGAGTATTTCTGTAGTCTATCCAGCAAGCGTGATATGCCAGCGAGTGCTTTCTCTTTCGAATAGTCCAGCTGAAAAGAGAGAAGTAATTGCCTTGGCCGGGGAGCGAGGGGATGGATTATTATAAAGAGTATATATATATAGACATAGTAGGGTATATAGAAGACATACAGATATCCTATTTTTTTTATTTTTCTTCTTGAATATCCTTTCGTAACCTATAGCTATAACATACAGCTTATTATGTAGCAATATAATTGTACCAATATAACGAAGTAACTGTATAGATAGACATAGTAGAGTATATAGAAGACACGAAGGCAAGATCCTATCATAACGAATATTAAGCTCAAAAATATACCAATGCAATAATATTAATGGGCACTTTTAAGCGAGTCGTATTCCGTTGCAAGTATTTGGGCTCTATGTTTAGTCTCTTGTGAATGATGTCTCTCTTCCGTTTCGTGTCATCAGTACTGGGAAGTAAGAGACGGAATGTGTCACTGGCTCTATTTTTTATGATATATTTTTTTTTGCTAGTATTCATACTTTTTTTGAATATGACCTTTTTTACACGCATTATAAAGTCGCATTGGATGAACGCGGATAAAACGCTAACAACATTAAATTATTTTGTTAAAAGTGTTCGATATAGGTACCTTGGTGAATCAAATATACATTACATTAGTTTGCATTATGCCATCGCATAATAATAATAATGTTATTATGTAGTTTTACATAGTATTCCGTATTAAATATAGCTTTCAATAACCTAAAGTAATAAAAAAGTATGATTTGAAATGTTAATTTTTTATCATTTTTCCGATCCATTTATCTGGCAGAGTTACAACTTTATGCGTACGTTCAATATGCAGAATGATAGTAAAGTAGATAGGGATTATGACAAAAAAGGTTTCAAAGCGGGATCGATCAGGACAAAGCAGGAATTCAGTTCATTTTGATCCATCCCATACATAATATTTGAAAATGTTTTTTTCTGCTTAAAGTATAAAATTTAGGAAAAAACCTAAAGGACACGTGTTAAGGTTCATGAGGTCTATCCATCGACATATAAGGAAAATAGCGAAAAAAGAAGGTTGATTCCTAAGTCGCTCAAATTACAGTGTGCGGCGGTGCTGATCTGCTACCTGTATTATCAAAACGATTCCGACCCATCCGACACATTCTTTCTATTTAGAGCTCAGTATTTCACCGATTACCTGAATAGAGTATACTATGTATAACATTACGTAGGACGCTCATTTCCAGACAAAGAATCGCCGCCGTAGAGTAGTGGAAGAGCCTAGGTAGGAACGATTTGCAATTAATCCGTACTTAGGGAAAATTAATGCGAATTGCACGGCGTGCTCCTTTAAATGAGACGCAAACTGGGATAATCCCCAGGCCATCCGTTTTAGCCCGTCCTAAGCGCCAAGGTAACCTCCCACTTTACTCCCGGAGCAAGGAAATAAACACGGGGGGCGAAGATAAGCCTCAAGAATTAACGGATATCAGCGGGGACGGTAATCCTTCATCATCGATGCTGTAAGTACGTTAGGCCCTTCTGGGAGAATACCCATAAGCGGGCCCTGAAGGTGATCAATTTGAAAGAGAGCACTTTTTTCCTTAAAGGGACGGTAATGTGAAATAACTGCGCGTCTCTACGAACAGGAAATGGGGACACTAAAGCTTCCTGATATTTTTAGCATCGAAAATATATGTCTATGCATAAACTAGTCAAATGAGGGTATAAGTAATAATATTACTTGAATACACAAATGGTCCTCCATATTTACGATCTCTGGCCCTAAGTCGGATTTAGACCGACGTAAATTTTCTTTCTTATATCGCCCTAAATATCTCTTTTATATCTTTTTCTTAAATTGTAACGCTAATGGGTGAATATTTGTAAATTTACGTTTATATAAATGAACATGACTAATAAACAAAATGTGGTAAAACTAAATCTTTCTTTGTTTCTGCCTTTTTTTTAAATAAAAATTAACTCTTTTTGATACAATTTATTAAATTCTGCCTACCGTAATTAAAATTTAATGACCTCAATTTGTCCTACGTTGAATTCGTACTAAATTTAGAATTCGTCACATGGAAATCCTAAAAATCCACCTTCTCAAAGAATTCGTGGTAAATATATGAATAGGTGGGGTAGAGCTTCTAATGCCTTTTAGCTGCTGCGGATTACTCGTCCATTATTGATATGGCGACAAAATTCAATGATGCTTGCCGAGCTCGGCGTCTCTCGCTGCCTGCCACCGTCTCATTCAATCAGATTTGAGCGGATTATTCTACTGGAGCAATTATGTTTAACTCTTAGAAATCCTTACTACCTACATTCAAAGATATATGCATTTATAGCGTTCTTTGGTACGTTTTAAGTTTATGATATACTCGATATATAACTCCGACTGAGGTTCTCTGGTTGTCGCCCTTTGCCTTTGGTTCTGCTGTCTTTCAGGCGCCGCCACTGCACTCAAACACCACTCGAGCACAGCAAATAAAAAATTGGCTGGCAATTCAATTACATTATACACTTCGACAGACAATATAAATAGAATATGGCGTTTTCCAAAAATACATCAGTAGCTAACAATTCCACTTCGTACCAAATACATGGGCCTAATAGAAAATAAATAAGTAGAAAAATAATAAGGATTGCCGGAACCCTACCGCCGCTAGACGTCACTATGATTGCTTTGCACGAAGTTGGTATGACACCGACACTATCTACAATCTACACTGACAAAAATATTGGATTGATTCTTACATTACTATTTTGTTATTGCGGTTTTAAACAGAATAACGACGTTTCAATCGTAATTTTGTTGAATTAAAAGGAATTTTGTTGAAACTCGATTATATGTATCAACATGTTGCTTACTGTTAATACTAAAATACAGTATACTGTAGTTTCAACGTATACTACTATACTATACTTACGTATACTACTATATGCTGTCATGTTAGAAGCGAGATCCCAAGGTCACGTCGTAATGAAATAACATTATGTTTTAACATTACGACACGGTAACTATCGTCACGCCGACACCGTCACGCGTCATGTTAATTCATTCGTATAGACCACAGTCCGAGTTATATACGTAATTCTTGTTGAAACATCCGTATTTCCATCGTTATATTTTTCTTAGTGTATACATATTTCTCCCTACATATTTGATTAGCTCAAAACAAGAACAGCCCAAGTGACCTTTTTGGCGAATATGATTTATGAATGCATAGTTGTTCGATTTTAAGTTATCCATCAACCTAATGCATAAAACGTACCAACTTCTTACGTTTTTTTAACAAAATTATATTGAAAAGATGACTCAGATTGTGCATCATTCATTGTCTGGAAAACATTTTGTTTATTAAAGCCCAGAGTTATTGTCAAAAACATTATACTTCCCGGTGAAGATAAAATAATTTACAGGGAACCTTTCAGTATTAATATAAAATAGGAAAAACTGAATGTCATAAAGAAACTGTATTGATTGATTTTATTAAGTCTGAAGAAAATAAGGAACATTCCAAGTCTGAAACTGACGAGGACGAAGGAAATGAAGCTCGAGGAGAGTAGTTTTAGTATAATAAATTGGCAATAAATGTAACATTTTAAAAAATAAAAATGAAAAATATACACAATTTGTTTTATTTTAAAAATCTCAAGACAAAAACAGGCCATATATTTTTTTCTCACAAAAAACCCTTTTCCAAAATATATTTTAAATATTACTGAACAAAATCGTATGTATAAAAGATGAAATAATTAAAAAATATTTAATATTTCATGACGATAGTACATTTTTTTTTTACATTGAGATGTTTTTATTGATTTCCCTAAAGTTTGATCAAAGTCACGTGGTCTGTTTTTGTTTTTATCGAATCATTTATAAATCACATATTTGTGAATCCGACTATTATTGAATGCATCCATTTGTGGTTCGAATAAAATACAGGTTATCTGGGCCAGCTTTAATTATATTTTGCTGTGCGAACAAATTTGCTGGAGTTGTGACTAGAGACTGTTCGTCACCCACTGTACTCGCCGGACCTTGCTGCAAAAGATTTACACTTTTTCAGGAATTTGAATAAATTCTTACAGGGGGACAACGTATTCAGTTTTGTTTGATTACTATCCACGATTTTAAAATGATAAAGGGATCAATATCCCGATTATTTAAATATATTATATTTTGGTAACAACATTTTTGGACCTAAATTTTCTAAATACATTCTATTCTTTTCCAACATGATCAAATTCTGCCAGTTTAAATTACGTCAAAAGCCATCAACAAAAAATGGAATAACTACGGCTCGACTTTCTTTCGTTGTAGATTTATAAGGTTTTAAAATATACCGATATTGGGAACAAATACTGGAAGTCAATAAAAAAAAACTCACATAATTATGGTCAAAAAATAATTCATTCTGTCTTTTAATATTGTACTATTTTGTTGTTACTCTAACGGCGACAACAGTTTTTAATAAATATATACTTCATTTAATTGTTCAACGGTTTTTTCTACACTAATTAGATTTCGAAGCTCAACCTCTTTTAGATTTACTGTATTCGTTTACTGAATATAATCATTTCATATTAGCGAAAATGATGCGGAGCATTCGGCTCAGTCCCATTGATTAAAAACGCGTTGATAAATGAGCCCAGTTCAAAGTAAATTGCTGAAACGATTCAAATGTTGTAAATTTTCAAGGAAAAATAACGTGGGAGTTGAGTAAAATTAGTTTTTTACTTCCAAAATACTTTTCACAATCCAATAAATTTAAAAGGTAAGAAAATCGACTCGCAGTTAAGGTCATTCATAACGACTTTTAAGTGACAAGGTTTAGCTCATGCCCGCAGGGCACATATCAATATAATAACTTCATTTTCAGGGATGATCGATTCGCTCCGGAGGAATCCTCCTTGGAGTAAACGTTCATATTTTATGAATGGCACCACTTACTTGACCCCTCTGAAGTCTATGTTTCAAAATTTCAAGTCATTCGCTTAAGCCGTTTAACCTGGAGGGCGTTCCACATAGAGACATAAAAATTCAAAACTATTATATTGATTGGTACTATTTGTTTACAAAAAAACATACAATAAATTAGCTTTCGGCGAACCGAATTTTATGGTTTTCTGACGAGTCGTTCATTTTTAAGTTTCAAAGTAAATTTGTCTAGTTGTTTTTTTTTAAATTGCCTTTTTTTGGCTTTGAAAATGAAACACTTCTATACATAGAAGTTCATGACATTATTCTCTGGGAAAGGTAATATTTCGTACATTTTCTTCGTAAACATGGCATTTTTAAACGACTTCAAAAGAGGAGGTTATCAATTAGGTAGTATTTTTATACCATATATTAAACTAAACACAGCAAGGCAAGACACAAAATACTCCGGGCCATATTACTTTAACAGGCTACCGGAAAGTTTAAAAACAATTCAAGTGGAAAGCTTATTCAAAAAGTTACTTAAAGAATTCTTATTAGACAAAGCTTTTTACTCGATCGATGAGTTTGTTAATTTTAAATAATTTTTCAAATTTTTTGGCCATTTTTTTGACAATTTTAAAGTAGCATTTTTTAATTATTCTGACTTTTTCTGATTTTAATTTCTTGGTTATTTATATCAATTATTTTAATTTGTGGTTTTAGTAAATAAATCCTTAAAATGATTTTGATGCCCTAAAAGCAATAATGAAGTAACTGTATGTACGTGGTGATAAATTTAAATATTGTAAAAACGGACTAATAGATTGTAATTTAAATGTACCTAAATATTAAGTTTCTACAATCTGTTAAGATTTTTTTTGGAAATAAATTGAAATTGAAAAAAAATTAAAATTGGAAATATATTTTTAATGTTTGTTACCTCAGAACTACATTTATATACCGATTTGGAAAAATCTTTTTTATTTGAAATGATATACTACTTCCACCAGATTGGTCCCATTTTTATCAAAATCTTGCTCTGATGATGGGTTCCATGAGGAATTGAGGGAACTCCTCAAATATTATCATATGAAGTTGATAATTTCCATGTCAGTTCATTATCAGTTCTGATGATCATGCATTTTTTATGGTAAGTATGACCTGATTCTACACCCAGGGTTGGTTCCCGACGAGGGGACTCCTCAACAGCACAGACACAAAATTTTGTATGCGATTCAGTTATGATAGCCCGTTTTAAGTTTCACCATGACATGGCTGATGTACCCAGGGTTGTCTCCCGATGAGGGGACTTCTCAACGGTCAACAGCACAGACACGAAATTTTGTATACGCATTCAATTATGATGGCTTGTTCTAAGTTTAACCATGACATCGCTGCTGCACTTAAAAAATGGAGTCGTACCCACCTTAATAGGTTTTTTATTGATAGATTTTGCGTTAGTTTATGCTGACAGAGTTTGATCATGTTGAAAAGCCATAGACTATAAAACATCAACGTCCGAGGCAAGGATCTATTATATACCCATATGTACAGGTCACTGTAAAATATTCACGACCTCTCCAAATTTATTATTTCTCCGATGCTCCGCATAGTTAGGTCGAATACCCGCGGGCGTCGCGTCGCCCGATATACAGAGGTCGGGTTGTCTTCCACCACAATGGGGGATCGACGCGGTACCTTCCCTTTTTTTCATGACGTCACACGTCGTATATGCAGACGACGACAAAAACTATGAGGATATACGGTATACGCCCTTTGCAAACGTTTTATAAGCAATTCTGCCTCGGGCTTATTTCGGTTTATATGCGGCCGTCGACGCGAAAACCGTGACTCGATAAGCTGAATACGAATCCACGTTGACCCCTACAAATAATCGTGTTGATAAGATTGGTTGTGAGTTGGCGTTATACGAGTATAGGGATTTTACTTTCCAGGCCAACCAATGGCTAAGGAAAGTATTGTGAACGCGATTTTTTTTTGAGATGAAGACGGACGGACCCCCTTTCCGCAAGACGATTATGACTATTTTCAGATTAAAGTCTATCTATGTGTCTGTATGTGTGTGTGTATTCCTCCACGGTAGGGCTCAAACGCTTCATCCGATTGAGCTGAAATGTGGCATGCAGGCATTATTCGGTCATGGCAAGAGTTGAAAGATTATGGTGGAAACCGGTCCGTTTTTGTTCCTTTTTTTTCATCTTATCGTTGAGGTGACTTCTTAATATCAGGCTTTACGTCTGAAGATTCGCCTTATTTGCAGTATTTGTGGTAAGATCATGCAGCCTTCGATTTTTTTGTTAATAATGAGGTTTTTTTTTACCGATTGAAAGGTGTACTATTTCGTTTCATTTATATTTTCTATAAAATGTATATTTTTTCTGTAATTATAAATTCCCAATAAAGTCTTTTAATATTATTATTATTAAGATACCAATGATGACAGAATGTTCGGTTGTATGGAGCCGCAAAAAATAAATGACAGCTTAAATACAGATATGACTAGGATTGTTTTATCTGTTTTAAATTTATTTAAAATATAAAATATTTTTTTTGCGTTTACAAAACGGGGATATTAAGAGAATAACAATAATAGGATATAATAAATAACTCCGCTTAACATATTTTGAATAGACTCTCAAAATATTATTGAATAGGCTGTGATTGAATTCTTATTGAATAAGCTATCAGACAGAGACCTAAGGACAAGAAAATTATATTTATTATTCGTCGTTGGTAATAATTCTACTGGACTTAAATTAATAATTTGTAGGTACTTTATCTGATAGCGATAGTAATAGTACGGGACTTGAACAATTATAAGATATTTATTCCCCATGGAACAACATTACTTATACCAGAAGATCATTTGAATTATTTATACTTGGCTCCACTATGTGAATTCAGTGTATGCGCAAGTTTGATGTTTTTGTAATAACTTGTCATGATAAATAGCAAAAGTATTATGATCAATAGCAATAATAATATATAAATGGAACGTGTCGAACGTCTATGTCGAGGTAGAAACATAATAGAAACTAAGAAAAATGACAACAGTGTATTTATATCTATATATAGATATAGTGTATTGTTTAGTTTATATTTACTTTTCACTTTTGTCCGTACAACCTGCAATGAATTCTTCATTATTATCTTATTTTTAGCGATTCTCTTAATTAATGTATACCAAGACCAGGTAATCATTGATGTGACATCTCAAAAAAAACTTCGGCTGTGTCTCCCCAAGACTTTCCCGGCAAGACTTCCCATAATCACAGTAACTGTCATAGGAATGTTGGAAGATGCGTTATCTTAGTAAACAACATTAGAATATGTAACCATAAATAAAATGTCATTTTATTCCGAGCAAAATCAAAACATTTGCGCAATAGCGTATCGCCACCTAGCGGAAATCCAGTGAAAACGCTTCGAAAGCGCATGTCGGAGTCTAAGCAGAGACACGAACCGCAGCCGCGATTCATAGTAGTAGTGCGCAGTGACATAGATACGCGGTAACAGAAGGCGCTGGCCGCCCGCAACTTTAGGTGAAGAATATACAATTATAAGAAATAAAAAAAGGTGGACAGATTACAACCAAAATATTTTCAACTCTTACCATGACGAAGTGACGCCTGCATGCCAAATTTTGGCTCAGTCGGATAAAGCGTTTAGGCGCTATCGTGGATGAATACACAGACACTCAGACTCTCAGACAGACTCCAGTTTGGAAAATAGTCTCAATCGTTCGTTTCGAGTGGGAAGGGGAGGGGGGGGGGGGGGGGGGAATTAGCGCGTTTACAATACTTCCCTGCCGGAAAGTAAAATGGACACATAAAGGTACTGTAATTCCTTATTGGCTACAATTTTGTCTTCGTCTATGTTTCGCTGCTACAACTAATGGCTAAATAAAACTTCATAAAAATATATCGCTTCACATAATTTATTTTTTATTGTTTTCCCTTTAAAAAAAAGTACCGCGACAGAAACTAAGCGAAAGTCTTGACTATTCTGAGAAAAACACGGGTATTTACAAATCTCGCCAGTGGGCTGATATTCGTGACGCATTGTCTTGCTGCAAGAGCGAAAAAGACGCGGGCACCGCCGGCTTTCCTCGTTCGCCTTTTTTTGCCTGGCTACAAAGAATGCTAGCATCCACCTCCATTAAGGAGGAGCGGAAAACAAGACATGATATGCACAAAAGAGCTCCTTTGTGCACTACATTTTTGCAAACGGTCTGTATACGACAGACGGTGCGAAATAAATGACATGCCGCCGAGCTTCGGCTACTGCGACTAGTTTTCAGTCGGGAGCCCATTACCTCTGCCTTGCATTACACGAGTCAAACGAATCTGACACGTTTTATTTAATAGGGTACCGCGCTGGTCCTAAAACTTACATATACACTACCTTATTATCGTCATTTATAAAATTAATAACTATATAAATAATTCATAGCGACACGACTCTATAATAAAATAGGAATAAAACTTACCATTGGATAAGAAATACACTTAGGTACTGCAAAAAAATCTAATTTACTAATAAATAATGGATGCAAGGAAACGGAAGAAATATTTAAAAAAAATACTAACTATCCCAAAAAGTAGTGTCAACCGAAGCATGGAGGTAGTGCACCTAAAAGCCTATCTACAAGACCTCGATGTCAATTTTTAATAGTATCAAAGTTATGATTTTTTTCTTGTCAACCTGTTTGACGTGTTTTTTTTTGCAGTCAATGAATAACTGTGACGGACTTTTGTTTTCTTCTGTTAACTAACTGACTAACTCTTAATTAACTGACTAACTGTCCAATCTAGAGCAATGACATTTACCTTCATAGGTCTGTAACGGACCTTAAGTCCATTACATGCGATCAACAAATGCATCGATTTCCAGTGAAAGCCACAGACACAATTCAGCATTATTTTGACAGCCAATACTTTTATTCGGAATATTTTCGGATTGCATCATTTCACGGCCTATTTAAATCGGCGAAAAAGCAACCAAATTATCATTCCCCTAGTGATCACCTTCCCCCAAGGTTGCGACGGCATATCCGTTACCCCTCTTACGACGTCGCTCAACGGATCCGGCTCCTTGGTTTCCTTTCCTTATTCTCCCTAAGTCTCGAAACATCAACAACTTGCGGTGTCAACTACAACGGGCGAGCCCGTCACCACAGGACGTTTTAACGATTTTCTCGTTCTGTCGCCCTGCAGTGAACGTAGAAGACTTCCGACAGAAACAAATCCAACGTCCAGCTACGTTACAACCCGCAAGAAGCCAACGCCTTACCGCGAGATAGCCAGTGTTACCTGGCGGGCCGACCCTCGCGCCCTTGCTTCCAATTGTGACCAGATTTCTCCGGTCTCTTTGATTCCGAGTTCGAGGTCGCTTGCGCGGTCCTCTCCCTTACGAAGCGGTGAAACGGTGTGCACCGAATCTATCGCGGACCAAGGCGTCCTTTGCCCGACTCTGAACCGGGATCGGATGGCCAATGGTCATTTCAAGAGCAGTCGCCGTAAGGTAGACAACCACCCCCGCTCTATAGGAAACAATACAGTTCCCAGACTCCCCCGATTGTTAGTCGGAGAGCACAGTCGATTGGCTTGCGCCGCTCGGTGTGCAGACCGTCCAGGAGCGCCAGAGGTTTGATTCCCAGGGGAGACTGGTTGACCCAGTGTCCTACCCAGGCTCGCACCCCATGCGTGGAGGCCATCGGATGGGTGTGCTACAAAAGCAAGCCGTTAGGACAATTTTTGGTGTAAGCAGAGAAACACATTGCGCCCCTTTTTTTATTAAAGCTGGTATCCTTACCATGTCGTCTATGTACATATATCAGTGCCTTTTATACGCCAAAGAGAATATTTTAAATTGCGAGCTTCACTCCACTCGGCATAGCCATAATACGCGACATAAGAACAATGTGTTATTGCCTAAAGTACGCTTGACTAAATATCAAAAAACATTTTTATATATAAGTTTTAAATTGTTCAATGCTTTGCCATCATCAACGAAAAGACTTGAGATGGCAGCATATAAAATCTGCTTGAAAAATCAGTTAGTCAAACATGCCCTTTACAAACTGGACGACTTTTATGATATTGCGTCCACAATTGCTTGATTATAAATATCCATACTATGACTATACTTTCGAACTAAGTCTTAGATTTTATTGACATTGTTTTTAATTACGCATGTTTCAGAATTTTTCTTTTTATGGTATTGATTATTATTTGTTTGATTATTGATTATTTTGTAAATTTGACTATTTTTAAGTGATCACCTCTGATTACAATTATTTTTTTCCTTTTAATTAATCAAAGCGGTTTTATCATCCGGTAAATTATGATTGTAAAATTTGACATGTTCCTCAGTATTGTGAAATGCTTTTATGGAATGAATAAATGATGATGATGATGACGATGATGATGGTGTTGACCCGTGAGTGTGACCGACCCTGAACACATGGGTCATCGTGGCCACCTCATCATGGGCCCATTAGCTCCCATTCTCGAAACATCAGTCTGTAATCCTACAGACTCGAGTGGTGCCCAGTACAAGATACTAGGAGCACACATACGATCCTCATCCGTATATCCTCGTAACCGCAGTCGCGCATCTATACACTCACGTCAAAGTAAACTATTCGGCAAGCGTTATAACTGGCAATATTCAAACCTTCGATCAATAAATTCCTTCTACTTCGTTCAAACCGCCTTTCAATACGGAGATAACTTGTAAGTTGATACCACCACCTCACACCGAATAAACTTGGAGTCTTGTAAGGGGTGGTCCCTCACAGGTCTTGGTTGGACAATCTTTATATTCTTTTTAGTGTAATATTTATCATTTTATATAAGTAGGCATTATATGGGAATGAGTATCTTGCTTTTATTGTTATTATCGCTCCCCGTTACGAAGACGTGGCGAAAACAATAAATTATAAATAGTTTCGATTACGCAAATAATGTTAAATTTTCCGGCAAGACCATGACAAATAAAAAAGAAAAAGAAACATCTAAGCAACGCATTCCATTTTTATTTTTTTATATTCTGTCAACGTTATTTTACACCATAGTGTAATCATTCGCATTTTCACACGACTGCCCAACAAAAAAGGAGTGTAATGTGTTCAGGGTTCATCTATGTATGCTTTCAGTTTCTTTATTCCACCATAACTTCCGAACGCTTGAACCGATTTAGAAGTGTGTGGTATTGTAAGAATCGTTATGTCATCCCGAGTGTCATAGATACCTTAACTGTCCAAATATCAAGTGAGTGATTGCCTAAATGTCCAAATTTCAATAAATTATAATAAGTATATCTTGTTTATTGTCTGATTGAGTACATTCCAGAAATAAGTCATGAGAGACACATGCGTTATTTCCGGAATGTACACTCCGGAGATACACTGAGAGCACATAATATATTTACTTGTTTCTCGTCTTATTTCGTACGACATATTCAAACTTGCCACATCGATGTGTTCGACGCCATTGACACTCGCACGACTGGTAATTGTTGGCTTTATAGATTCCTCCTACATTGGGTCTTGACAAAATGAGACTTCCTATAAGATTGGTTTGATTCGTGTGCCAATTTGCAAGTCTATGATGTTAATTTGCAACGGGTTCCCGGACTATAGCTGTCGCATATATGTACGTATGCACAAAACAGCTAATACTTCATGTGTTTGTGTGTGCTTTGTGCGTCGTCCATTTGTAGTGATATACGCGTCAATGGGACTTTAGATTTCCACGTTTGATAAAACATAATGGGTTTGCGTTCACGCAGCTCGACTCTATAGACGACTATGAATACAATATATTTATTCTATCAAAACCCACTTACACCGGTGACATAGTGGTTACGTCGTCTGATCTTACAGTGTAAGGTTCCGAGTTCGATTCCCGGCTGAGTTACCATTTTCCGTCAGGATAAAATTAAAAGTATTGAATTTTCAATTCTTTCGATCGAATGTAATATGGCATATGGCAAGCATGTCACACACACATATACATATAAATACTAATAATAGGGTTAGTTGTAAGTGACCACCCGCGGGTGCGCGGGTGCGCGGGTGCGCTGGTCTGCGTGTGTGCGCGCGCGCTTGTGTGTGTGTGTGTGTGTGTGTGCGCGCGTGCGTGTGTGTGTGTGTGTGTGTGTGTGTGTGTGTGTGTGTATGTGCGTGTGTATCTGTGTGTGAGTTGTAAAAGGCAATTTCCAATAACAACCTTTTCTCCTTTACAGCCTGCGATATTTTAGTCTAAAATATTGGCTAATACCACCGCGGGTCGCCCGAATGAACATAAACCGCAGACATTTTTCATTCCGATGTTTACGGCAGTTTTAATTCACGAAAAGCAAAAAAGAGCCGTACCGCCCTCGTCTGCGAAAACATTTACATTTGAGGTTTCGCCTGAGCATATTTACATCAAAGGTAGACTTAGAGAGAAACCGGAGGCCTCGGGGCCTGCCGTACTTTCTTTTCAGTGATAAAACCATGCTAAAGGGGAGACGGAGGCGGGGCGAGAGTAGCGCTCGACCGCTCCTCCACGTTCGACTGCTTACAAATAATTTAATCAAATTATTATGTCGTATTTGTTTATCCGCAACGACGCGAAACTGGAGAATAAATTTATTCCGCTCTCTTTGTATATTAATATTCCGAGTGATTGGGTTTCTGTTTGATATCCGATATTGCTTTGAGGAGCTTTGGAAAAGATGGGAAAAGATCGATCTGAGGGACGGTTTAAGGACGGTGCTATATGTGTAGACGCCATTTCGTCTTCTGTCGTCATTTTAAGTACCAGTAGTTACATATATGAAGAGTAGAGATACGAGCATATAATGGGCCAAAAGACAAAAAAATAAATGTTTGTTACAAGCTTTTATTTACCTTGCTATGTTTGTCAGTATGTTTGTTTTGGTCAAATCTTGCAAGCAGAATTAGAACCACTTCCTCTTATCTTATGAAGTTGAAATTTTAGACGTTGGTTCAGTTCATATGACAATGCATTTTTTATGGTAAGCATGACCTGATTCTGCACCCAGGATTGTCTCCCGGCGAGGGGTATCTTAAAGGTCAACAGCACAGACACGATATTTTGTATACGCATTCATTTATGATAGCCCGTTCTAAGTTTCACCTTGACGTGGCTGCTGCGCCCAGCGTTAGCTCACGATGAGAGGACTCCTCAACGGTCAACAGCACAAACACGTAATTCTGTATAGCATAGCATTCAATTATAATAGCCCGTTCTAAGTTCCATCATCAAACAGTCATCGTTGCCATTTGCAAAAATGTATAATAGGCGCGAGAATGGCTCGCGACAAACAACCTTCATTAAGCCTTCCATCAACCCCTCGAATGTGAGGCTACCAATTCTGGTTGCCTACGGCAAAATGTATACAAAATGTATATAAATTTATATAAATGTAAATATAAATGTAAATGTGCGCCGCTCTATAGTAATCCGCTCTATAGTAATGCTATAGCTCTATAGTAAACCCCGCTCTATGTAAATGTAAATGTAAATATACATTTATATACATTTTGCCGTAGGCAACCCGAGCTAATCGCCATTCATTTGAGGGGTCAAGCAACTTCTCTGTTTTTCATTACGTCACAGGCGTGACCGCCTAAATGTGCTGCAATGGCAGATTCGGTAGTGTATTGCAAGCTTAAATAACAATAAATTAACAGTGAGGATTCATAGGACCCTAACGTTAAATACAACGTCTCCACCATTCCGAATATAAACTACGCCGTCTCACAGCTGTTTCAGTACAGTAAAGTTTATCATGTCACATAACCTACTCTGTCCACGGTCTAAAGTTTGAATTCATTCGTGTTCTTGTCCGAGTTTCTTGACTGTACCGGTTGCAATTAAGCCCGCGCCAGACTAAGCTCCATTCAGCCCTGTTTCGCTTCCATGTATATTATAAAGCAGCTCCCGTGCGGGTCCGGTTGTGGTTTTCCGCTAAACTTTGTCCGATTTAGTTGCTGATGTGCGCGCGACGTCAAAAATACCTGCCACAGACGAACGTAACATGAAGGGATGTGAAATTTAACATCCTTTATTCGATTTATTTTAGATGTATCGGGTTAATGTGGTTGCCTGTACGCCAAAGGAGAAATGTGTATATACTTGATCTCCTCTATCATGTATACTTGCTCTCCTCCAATCAACACCATCCTATCTCCACGAGATTTTCGAGTGATGGAACCGTTAAGTTCCATCACTTTCGTACTTTGGTCAGAGGTTATGTTGTCGCCTTCGATACTAATTTGATCGAGTAAAGTTGGATAATATAGTCTCGATGTAAATACATTCAATTATGTCTTAATGGAGTGAAAGCCCTTCAGCGTCAAGACTCGCCCCATAATTGAATGAAGTATAATATGCAGCTTGTCTAAGCAAATAGAGTTCGCATAGCACCAGCAAAATTAGTTCCATAATTGTGACACACAGAGAAAGTTAATATTATTTTTATTAGGGATGACCTACAGCATCTTTTTTTTACACGACTGCCCAATTAAAAAGGAGTGAAATGTGTTCAGCGTTGTCGGATTTGCAAAGTAAGTAAGATTTGCAAAGAAAAAACGGTCGAACGAAAACGTTTCTAGCTAACGCTGCCTTAACGATGAGATATATATGATTAAGTTCTAGAGAAAAGTTGTAGAGCTTGATAATGCCTACAAAAAATTGAGCGACAGCATATGTCTAACTTTTATATTTAAGTCACAAAAAGTAGTATTTTATATAAAAAAAATAATTTTAATCGTTAGGTCATGTTTATTGGTCATATTATCAACAATCATGAATTCTATCAAAATTAGTAAATTTATCGTCTCAAGTGTTTAAAACAAAAGACTTTTCCCTTTTACTACATGTAAATGGTTAAAGAGATAAGACACTCACAAATAACACACTCACAAATAACGGTAATATAGTCGAATTGGCATGCAAATACATACATAGGTACATAGGCAGTAAAAATAAACCCTTCTTTTGGCAGTCAGTTAATAAATCATAGAACTCAGTACTAACCGAACCAAACTCATAATTTCATCACAAGTAAAATGTTTTACCGCCCAACGAAGTGGGCACGGGTCAGCTAGTCTATGCATGTTTTGCGTTTTATTGTTCCACCATATCTTCTAAACGCTTGAACCGATTTAGAACTGTGAGATATTGTTAGAATAGTTGTCATCCCGAGTGTCATAGGGTACATTAACTGACCAAATATTAAGTAAGTAGTTGTCTAAATGTCCAAATTTAAATAAAATAGCATAAATAAGTGTCAAATGAAAGGTCTGATTGAGTACATTCCAGAAATATACATGTATATATATATATATATATATATATATATGGATAAAAACATAAACCGCAAATATTTCAGAAAAAAACCGTAATAAAAATAATTATAAATGCAATAGGTGACTTTCTGTTTCAGTCGTGTTTTTTATTTTTTTTTTATTACATATTTATTTGCACATGGTTACTGTATATAGGTGAACCGTATCAGAAAACTTACTCGTAGAAACCGCAGTAGTGTGAACGGTAGTATGTCAATAAATTAACGTAAATATATCGTGTTTAGTGTGAAATGAAAGGTCTGATTAGGTAAATTCCGGAAATATAAATGTATCTATATAGATAAATACACAAACCACAAATATTACATAAAAAACTATAATAAAAATAATTATAAATACAATAGTTCACTTTCGTTAATCGTGTTTTTTATTCTTTTTAATACATATATTTACTTGTTTATTAAAAAATGCGAATTAGTACATTTTTACGAATGCCCGCTTTACCGAAGCGGGGGGGGGGGGGGGGGGGGAAGCTAAAGTTGTCACCTGTTTTTTCGACACTAAGTAATTGCTCTCAAGAAATAACCTCGGAAGTTTGTGACAAGCAAATACAACCAAATCACGGCCAGATAACAGATAACAGATAAACACTCGATAACGATCATCTAAACTCATTCTCGCAGGCGAACCGATTACTGCGGCAAAGTGAGAGCGGCGCGGGTTTACCAATGCGGTACGAGAGCGCGCCAATTTTATAAATGACTATACACGGGAGTTTCCGCTTTATGCAGTGTGACTGATGTAGGTCGCCATCCTCTACCTACGTGAATATGGAACGCCCATACAGATCCTTTTACGTATAAAGGTGCGATACGGATTCTTTTACGATATTAAACATTGTATTGCCATAATGAATTACTTACATGATTATAATTCATTTAGTATTTACATGCTTTATCATAAGCCAAAAAGGGAGATACTCAGCTTTACCGCAATGGTGGACTGTTTATTTTCTGTACTTCCCTTTATTTCTATAATCATATATAACAAATATATGAATCAAATTAAAAACAATCTAAGAATCATACATTTATATAAAACAATAATACTAATTAACCACCGTACCTTAACATTAACATTTAAAAAGTAGGTAAAGCCTTGGCTTTTTAAAATTAGATTTCTCAATAACAGCACTTGTCTAAAATATATCGGACAAAAAATATATATATCAATTTATATAAGCGGTTTTTATATAGCGGTTTTATATAAATTTGTATATATATTTTTATATTTTTTTTCTTTGTGATGCGATTTCTATGTGAGCGGAAGTACCGCGTACGTTCCTATAGGTAGGGCGGTTAAAAGTAATTCATGATTCATGTGTCCAACTATAACCGCACGTATACTACTACATGTTGTAATGTTAGAAGCGAGATTTCAAGATCGCAACATAATGCAATAACATTATGTTTTAACATTATGACACGGTAACTACAGTCACGCCAACTCTGTTACGCGTCATGTTAATTCAATCTTTAATGTTATCCTTGTTAACCCCTCAAATGAATGGCGATTAGCTCGGGTTGCCTACGGCAAAATGTATATAAATTTATATTTACATTTACATTTACATTTACATAGAGCGGGGTTTACTATAGAGCTATAGCATTACTATAGAGCGGATTACTATAAAGCGGCGCACATTTACATTTATATTTACATTTATATAAATTTATATACATTTTGTATACATTTTGCCAAGGCATCCCTTAAGGGACGCCTCACATTTGAGGGGTTAAAACATGCGTATTACGTATATTCCGTCTTTATATTATTCTCAGTGTTGCACGTGTCCGTACTGACTATGATTAGGTTGAGTCATCGTCCAAGGTAATTTCCTCTATCGTGCGGCTCGGTTCGCTCCGGGGGTGTTACAGCCCTGGCCATGCATGCGGTACAAACTTTTATTCGGCTAAAAAGTCTACCCATAGTCGGCGAAAAGTTGCCCGGGCGAATTTTCAATATCGCCGTCATCCGCCGAAGTTGGGCGCCTCTTTTGTTTCGAGCAGGTACAGGCGATATTGCGAGACACTCCGCGTCCCGGATTTCGGCAATATCCGATGCAGCCTCCGCCAGCGCCGCTGCGAACAATTGCATTACTCGGTCCTTTTCGGGCGGAAATCGGTATCAATTTTCACCACATAATGCATTTATCGTATGAGATGATACCCCGTCGGCGTCCGCGGCTCGCCGGGTTTTGTTACGACCCCGCGATTATGAGCTGTATGATGAAGAAACCAAATGAGTTGTACGGAAACAAGCCCTTTGAGACTATGCATACATACTTGTGAGAGCTGAAGGCGTGATCCTCGACGTGAAGGCGTGTTCGTATCATCACGTCGGGGTCACCAGTGTGGGAGTGGCCACCCTTCACTTGACTCCAATTGATTGTGAGCGAAGGGTGGTTCTCATCAAGTTGTTTTCTCCGTTATTGAAAGTCGTTGCAGTTGAAGTTGAAGTGTTTATTCAGAAGGTCTGTAGTAGGTTGCCAGTTCGTCACGCCTCGGTCGGTATTTCGCCGGTGTGTAGGTAGTGTGGGCGCGAGGTGAAGTCGTGGTTGTGTGTCCGAAGTGTGAAGCGCCGCGATAGATTCGAAGATAATGATGATCGCGTATACTATGCGTAGGTTGGTTGACTCGAAGGTAACGAAAAGCGCGAGTACTTGTTAATGCGCGGTTACTGTCCTCCAGGGAATGATAATGATGTTTAGTCGCGGTAACTGCCCAACAAGGGAATGATATTGATCGATCGAAATGTACTGCGTTTTATATGGTATGCAGTGGCGCAATAGTTATAAGTGGGGTGAGAAATGAGCGTGTTAATTCGTATCGATCAGGAGAAATGACATTAGTCATCGTTTGACTGTGCATAAAATGCCGAATTTAGTTGGAAATCAATTGCAGCTAGCTCGTGTATATTCGAGCGAATTTGCGGTTTCGATTCTATAGAAATTACTTTTTTGTTGTGGGTATGTTGGACTGAGGCTCCAACATACTAAATGTATTTACTAGGCTTCACTTTGAAGTTAAGTTGCCTCCTATTACAGTCGAAACCGCCACACCGACTAGAGCTGTCAACTACAACGGGTGAGCCCGTCACATTAGGAAGTTTTAACGACATTAGATCTTTCTGTATCCCGTGAGGTGAACGCAGAAGACTTGGGACGAAAACAATCCACCTCTAGTTACGCCACTCGCCCGTCAGAGGCCAACGCCTTATGGCGAGGCATCGGGAAAAGTAATCAGCAGCAGCCTCGCGCCCTGACTACCAGTTTGGAAAGATATCTCCGTCTGGAATTACCCTTCAGGATACCTCCTGCCTCCTGACTGGTTACGGGATCGAGGTCGCTTGCGCAGTCCTCTTCCTTGCGTAGCGGTGATACAGTGTCTACCGAATCTATCGCGGACCACGGCATTCTTTGCCCGGATTATTCACCTGGGATCGGGTGGCCGAAAGGTCGTTTCAAGATCAATTGCCATAATGTTAACAACTACCCCCGCTCTATAGAAAACATTACTGTTTCCAGACTACCCCGGCTGTTAGTCGGAATGCACAATCAACTGGCTGACGCCGAACGGTGCGCAAATCGTCCAGGAGCACCCGGAGGTAGACTCCTAGAGGAGATTGGTCCGCAGGCCAGCGTCCTACCCTGGCTCTTTTTTCCGCGTGTTTGACCGACCCTATACAACTGGGTCATAGTGGCCAAACTACAACAGGCCCCATTAGCTCCCAATGCGCCACACCGGGGAGGTGTAACGATACCATATCATTATTTCAACCGTGGAGTGAACGCATAAACTTATATAGAGGTACAACACAGTCCACCGTCTGTTTAACTACGCCAACGATCCCATGAGAGTCCAACGCCTTACCGAGTGGCACAGGGAATGTGACCCAGCGGGCGGCCTCGCTCCCTCAATACTAAATTTGGCTGAAAGTCTCTATCCTCCCATCTGGGCACGTCTCCATCTGGGCACGGGTCCGAAGTAGCTTGCGCGGCCTCAACTTAATATTAGCGGTAATTCAGTTCGAATTTTCGCGGATTATTACGCCCTTTGTCCGCTGGCGCCCGTGGCCAATGGATTATTTCAAAGGTAGCTGACATCAGGTCGACAACCATCCTCGCTCTCTAAAAACATACCTCTCCAGACCCCCCGGCTGTTCGCCGGATGGGCAGCGTGGCTAGTACGCGGTCAGTTTACTAACAACCAAGTTTCGCCCGAGTTGTTCCCCGACTTTGGTTTCCAGAATTTCGAGAAATACAATGACTTTCTCGTTAATCCACTCCATATATTATCGAAGACAAACACGTGCGACCCCGTCGCGCTTACGGTGCATAATAAGAAACGTAGTGTCTTAGGGTCGCTTCAGTTCGTAGGGTCGCTTCAGCGCATTAATTCTCGCAGTAAATCTCTTTGATGTACCGCCACTCGAGCCATCTCCTAACTGCAATGTGAATGCCGTTGTAAAATTATAGCGGTAAGTCATGGCTAAACCAACGTCTAAGGTCCGTCATCGCGATAATTATCGGCGTTTCCCGTTAGTGTCGCCCAGCATAAGAAGTGTCTAAGTAGCAATCTGGATTGCAGTATCGTGGTTGTAAGAGGAGAACTGTGTAGTTTTTTGGGCGGCTTGGCGGGGCGACGGAGGCCAATTCCTCTTTCTCTCTCTCTCTTTTTCTAGTCCTCGCGGTTGAAAGTTTTCACATTACCTCGCCGCGGCCGGATCGCATCGTCGAACTTCGGTCCGTGATCTTGTATTCAAAAGCGGCTATATTTTCAAATAGGATACGGTAATGAAAGTCCCGCGCATACTTCTCGTCGGTGGTGACGTCGCTGATATGAGTTGCGGGCCAAGATGCTTACTTAGTACCATTTTCGATGCCTTGTTTAGGCAACCGTGACTGCGTAACTCATTTTCTTGCACTTTTAGTTGAGATGCATCCGGCGAGTACCTATACAAACTAATAAAGATAGCCCACCTGTTGAAGAAATCGAAAATGTTCAAAATAGCAATTTTTTATACTAAACATACAAACGTTATAAACGTTATAAACATACAAACATACAAACGTTATAAACGTTATCCATACAAGCATGTTATGGATAAATCTTCTATGAGCAACAAAATTTTCAAAGTATTTATGATTATCCTTCGCCCATTAGATAGTAAAAGTGAGCCGCAGAGCTAAAGCGCACATAATTATGTACCTACAACGTCATAATTTCAAAGGACAACTCAATGCTGAAGCATAACTTTTTATAACAGGTTACCAGAGGAATTAAAAAATATTCTAAATTTATGCACTATTTATACAGACTTTTAAAACTATTCACAATCGACGACTTAAATTTGTTCTATTTTTTAAACTTTTTTTTATTTTAATCTTATTTTTAACATTTTATTTTGTAGATAATTTATTTATTGATTTTGTAACATGGTTTAGGAATATTGCTTTTATTTTTATATTTTTACTCTTCGATTATTGTCATTTTTATTTTTTCTGCAAGATTATTCAATTGATTTTTTTTTTTATTCCATACATTTTTTTTTTGTTAACGTCATGGATTTGGTATTTCTGTTTTAGATACTTCTTAATTCTGTTTCAGATATTTCTTAATTCTCATTTTAATTCTTGTTTTAATATTTATACAAAGTAATGGTTAATTTTGTACAGTTTATTGGCATTCAGATTTCTAATGTGATAACATTGTGTTTTTTCCAGATATATAATCAAAATAAGAATTATAAATAATATATGTAGTATGTAAATTCTTGAAATATTTAAACTATAGATTTTACTTCACACTTGACAATTCTTACGGCATCAACGTTCAACACTCGTACAACTTTACTTCTTTGGCTGATCGAAGGATGTACCATGATCTAGTCTTCCTACACAAAATCTTAAACGACAAATTAAACTGCATGGACTTGGTCCAGCTAATACATTTCCGGACCCCATCAAGAACGAAAAGACAGTCCTCATTGTTTCACATTAGCCGTTGCAATAACAACTACCGTAAAAACTCTTTTTACGGTACTCGTTTACGATGATCGATACGCATCAATAGATATTTTCGCTGAATCGAACATTAGATTCAGAAATTTGTTAAAGAGGGCGATATTTAACACTTAATATTTAAAATTTAATAATTATTTAAAATATATTACTATTTATCTACTGTTTGCACTTGTACTTATTTATACCAACGTACCTGTCTCAACTTCAATTATCGTACTGGTAAATTTGTTATCTATCTATAATTCGATATAAAGGAATCAGTTGCTGCATGTTTCAATTGCATTTAGTAGTTTTCCAGTGATATGGAAAAAATAGAGTCAAACAGAAACAGGGGCATGTTTTAAACTGTGTATGAAATAGTGACGACAACAGAAGTACACGTTTCAAAAATCAATTCTCTTCTGAAATGAGTATTTTCTAAATAAAATACAAGACTCAAATAAAAAATGTTATAATTATTTAGATAAAAACATTACTTTATCATTCCAAAAGACACTCGACTTCGGCACTAGAGGGCCAAAACAAAAAAGAATGCCTTCGTATTTTTTACTTAAGGTGACGCCAGAGGTAAATTGTTCGTGTAAGTGTTGAGTAATAATTAGGAGAATATATAGAATTATCGCATAAAAAAGGGGGCTAAAATATTTTATCCTGAATGTACATCGTCTTTATTTGTAAACTATATTATGTTTTATAATAAATATTCGTTTATGCAAAAAAATATAAACAAGATTCAACAGTTAAAAAAATGCGATTTTAAGTGAAAATGCGTGGAATATTTTTTTTAAGACAGAAAATATCTTAAGCCTAAATAAGCCATATAACCTTAAGCCATACAGAAGTAAGAATGTACTGGTATTTTTTTACCCTTATATACTAAATCTTTAAGCGGGTTTCGTCCTGGAAAATACCTGTAAAGCCCATTTTGTTTTTTTTTTTGCTATTTTATTAGGAACCTTTTTTACAAAAAGTGTGGAGTATACAATTAAAGAAGCCTCAAGAGTAATGAAGTAATTTGTGTTTTCCGTTATCTTCTTCCTTATCTTCTACCTGACTTGGAAAAAAACGGTTAAAAAAATCACCGATCATATATGGCGTTACCTGAAACACCTAACACTTTAGTCGGAAATCATATTTTGAGAGTGAGTAATATCTCAACCAAAGGAGCTCCGTTAGGGATGTTAGCATGTTGCGTAATTATAATTCCATTTTCAAACATCTTTGTCTATGTCACATCAATCTATGATATACCTAGCAGAATATCTCTAATGCCTACATTTCTGATTGCGAAATTCCCCGGTCGCGTCGCGTGCTGCGATTGACAGTTCCGCGTGAACTAATTTGAGAATTGATTCCAATCACGTCCGTGGTGGTTCGTAAATTCAAGTGATTTAATTTGCAAAGTCCGCAACGCTCCCGACTACAAACTATACACATGTAACTTAGTAGCATTCTGCTACTGCATCGCAACGTGGTTGTGAAATACTGCACATCACAGTATATAAGAAGCTATATATGGATACAAATAAAATGCTTAACGGATGAAGCGAACGCAATGATGAACGCAAAGTCTGTAACGTAACCAATGATCGCGATTGAGTTTGGAACATATATTACAAAAAATACATAAACGAATAGAGAATATTCAGAAGACCATACAGCGATGGATACAACACAATTAAATACAGCCTCTAAACACATCTTACGGAAAACCCTAACTTCGTTTGCCCAAAGACTCTTTGGCTTTGGCAGGACCCACCATAAAGAATCTATAAAGAGCATGCATAAATATAAAGTCAATTCAATTTAAATTTAAATTACGGATCTCTCACTTAAACTTGGTAGCATATAAAACTTTACAAAATCACTGCGGACCACGTGATCATACACATTCATTGCAATATTTACGTCGGAATAATTAAATTTAAAGTTACGGACTTCTTATTTAACCTTATAGCATATAAAACTAATAGCATACAGCTATACAAAATCCCTGCGCTACCGTCGCTTAATGATGGGCGACGCCATCATAAACATTTATTGCAATATGGACGTCGGAATAATTAAAAATCCTATACAAAATTTAGCTTATGTTAGCATATGAAAATCTTGAATGTGTGGAAACTGAGAATTGATTTGAATTGAAAATAAGATTTATGTGCGAATGTTTTATTTCGGAGACATGTTAGTTGTCTGATGCTGTCGGAGACCAGCATAATACCTAAGATGCCAAACACTCTCAGCGAAAATAAACGCACACAAACAGTCAAACTTGCAAACATGACATGCAAACATGCCTTTACTTCCAATTGCGACCAGATTACTTCAGTCTCTCGATTGGTTACGAGTTCGAGGTCGCGTGCGCGGTCCTCTCCCTTACGAAGCGGTGAAACGGTGTATACCGAATCTATCGCGGACCACGCCATCCTTTGCCCGGCTGTTCACCCAGGATCGGGTAGCCGATGGTCGTTTCAAGAGCCGTCTGCTTAAGGTCCGCAACCACCCCCGCTCTATAGGAAACAGTACTGCTTCCAGATTCCCCCGAATGTTAGTCAGAGTGCGCAATCGATTGGCTTACGCCGCATGGTGTGCAGACCGTCCAGGAGCGCCAGAAGGTTGATTCCTAGGGGAAACTAACCCTAAGGCCAGAGCCCTACCCAGGCTCGCACTTCATGCGTGGAGGCCGCCGGATGGGTGTTGACCCGTGAGTGTGACCAACCCTGAACAAAATGGGTCTTCGTGGCCAACTCAGCAAGGGCCCATCAGCTCCTCCCTCCCACTTGCACGTGAAATGGTACACAGGTGCCTTGTTGGACCGAAATCGAATTCTGCAATTTTGGTTGAAATATCTCATATACAAGCGACACAAATGATATTTAAAGTCCGCCATACAAATATATGGGGGAGTCAAATATATAAATTTGCGGGTCGCTCATGGTCGTCGTTCATTGCGTTGTGCCGCTCGCTCGAAATTCGAATGTTTAACGACGAATTTTCTAGCGACGCGCGCTTACAATTTGAAAATATATCGAACTAGCTGACCCGGCGAACTTCGTACCGCCTAACAGTCAATGAATGTCGTGTTACAGATTAGCTGAACTTAATTTATGATTTTATGAAAGTAATACAATGAATACAAAATAAATATTAAGTTCACTACTTTATTAAGATAATAACACAAAAAGAAATATAAAAGTACAAAAATTAAGTATATCAATCACGTGTCAGCAAGACATGATTGAATTAATTTATTTACATATTGTGCAGCATGGGATGCACTTCTCTTCATTGAAGCACCTTGTGATATATGACATTTTTTGTTTTTTTTTATCAGGCGCAAGAACAAATAAAACGGATGATTTTCCGACAAGTGAACATGCCACGTAGAACTGGCCATGAGAAAAACACGGATTTACATTTTGTATGGGAAAATGTTTTTTATTTTATTTTAATTTTTCGTCAATTTTCCAATTTTTGTTTTTAATACTTATTCTGCTATTCAGGACGGAGACAAATAGTACAAATCAAAAACCATCGACAATCGGTCCGGCCGTTCTCGAGTTATAAGTGTTCGAACAAACCCGACTTTGTTTTATATATATATAGATGATATGATGTCCTTGGCTAATTACAGGGAAAGTCTTGGGGTTACACAACCGATAAAAAAATATATATAATCATTTCGCAAAATATACAGCGCATACAACAATCTAGAGTGTTAAACATACCTATACAGGAAAAAAGACATTTGGCCGATAATCGTTTCCGGCGATAGTTTTAAGAAATTTTAATATTATCATGTTTAAATTAAAAATTGCAAGTTCGAATTAAATATTAAGTGTATGAAATTTACTGATATTGAAGTTTATTCATTATTTGTAAATTAAAATTATTTTTGTATTTAATGGAATATCTCTATTTGAAATTATTAACAAATCGATGGTATTAAGTAGGTATAAAAAGGTTTTAATGTCTTAATGACTAGCTTAAAATTCGTCGACTATATGGTTCATCGCTCGTACGATGTGTATTGGCTTACCTAAAAATTTGATTGTGAGTTTCTTAATTTTTTTATGTTCGTTATTCACGCCAAAACCAGTGATTATTGTGAAATGCTTTAATTTTAAGAATTCAACGGCGGAATTGGGAAAGAAAAGGCTAGTAGAAAGCAAAATTTTAAATTTAATTTTTAAGGTTTAATACTTTATTCATTTCATTTTTGTACATTTAGCCCCATTGTTATCAATGTTATAAGTATCTCGGAAAAATTGAACACCGAAATGCAGCTAATGCTCATTGCCCACCTAACTAGGACTAAACTGTCCCGTATCTAGCCGGTCAGAGTAATTAAAATAAGTAATACAACTTATGTAACAATTAGCCTAATTAACGTGAAAAACCTTTTTATTTTTATAATAAATGAATGTACTTAATTATTTTTTTTATTTTTATTATTATTTTAAGACTGAATAATATATAATTATAAATAAATAACATTTTAATACAAATCAAAACACTAAATTTGTACGAATAATACTTGCTTTCCCCCAATCATCTTTCAGCGGCCCTAAGGAAGTTTCCAAATACGAAAAAACCTGAAAAATGGGAAACTCCATCGAAAGCCGCGTCTTTCTGTACTACTTTTCCCCCTTTTCCTTTGTCTTTACGAGTTGCCTCTTTATCCGCCCACTCGATAAAATCACAGCAACATTTCGGATTCCTCAGTGGACTTTCTTTATCTCGTGTATAGCCTATATACTACTCGCTGGGAGGAATCTCCCATATAGGTGAATGGGCGGAAAGAATGCTTTTCGGGTTTTATTGATCGACCGCGATTTTTGTAGGGTACACTCTTTTGTTTGCGGCGTTTCTGATAGTTTTAAATCTGGAAATGGCAAATTGCAAATTGTAAGTAAAGACAATGGGCCCGATTGCGTTTCTTTGTGAATTAAAACTAAAATCAGTCCAAGCGAACGAGATAAAGCAATACGTTAGAGCAGCGATTCTTAACCTCAGGTCGCGACCCAAATTCGGGTCGCGAGAGGTATTGGGTTGGGTCGCGGAAATCCCCTAAACGACTTTAAAGAAGCGGTAAAACTTGACGTTTTTAATTGCGAATATTTTTATTTTGTATGGATAGGTCGATCGATGTCACTAAACTACATAGTATAGTGACAATTATTACTAGCCACAGAACAAGGACTAAAGGCTGTGCTACTGCCATCTATTGTCCGTTCACAATCGCGACATGTTAGTTCTGTTCTGAGCAATGAAGCTGAAAAGGCCCTGCTACCATTCCCAACTACTTATTTATGTGAAACAGGATTTTCATGCCTTGCTGTTATGAAGAATAAGTACAGGATAGGTTGGATCCTCAGCATGACATGCGGTGTGCACTTTCTATAAACATAACTCCACGTATACATGAGAGTACACGTACTCAAAAATACAACACAAGGGTAGTCACTAATTATTTTGCTGTAAATTTTTAAACTGTTTAATGCTGAATTGTCTGATTTTAATACAAAACATTTAAATAAAGTTGTTATTTCTAATTTTACAACTACATCCTATAAAATTACATAATATATCATTTTAGTACCTGTCACTAGAATAAGATAAAAAATTAGATTAGGGTCGCGTACTTCAAATATATTCGTACTTTGGGTCGCCAGCCATAAAGGTTAAGAACCGCTGCGTTAGAGCGAAATATGAAACGAACGATCGTCGATAAATACTACCTGTCGAACTTATACTCGTCCGAATAAATTCGAGCATATTTTGTGCGGTGTAAGATTTGACCTTGGCGCGCAGTTTTAATGCGAAAAGTGACAACCGGTCATCTCACACTCCGCTCTAGCGTATTGCCCTGTCTCGTTCACACAGACTAATTTCCGATTTTAGTTCACGAAGAAACGCAATCGAGCCCAATGTCGACGTACTGACGTCCAGGCAGTACGCAATATTCCTGCTAGAATACGTAAACTATCTAGTGTATTCGCATATGATATCGCCTGTAAATGCTTTTGCTAATGACACAATAATAATTACAACGGTATATGGCCATATTCCAAAGATTATGAATTTACGTTATAATAGCTTGAGTTCCTGTACAAAGCAAACTCTGAACCAACACTTCATCCGACAGTTCGTTTATTAGAACAGTTCATAGTACTAAGCTAACACAAATGTATGTAAAGGTATCACGGTTCTTTCATAGATACAAATTTCATAGATTTTTTAATCCTTCTGAGGTAAACACAAATTCTGCATTTAATCCTGAATAATATTTTCTCGAATTCAACCCGCAATCACGGGCCATTACGCGTCGGTCGTATGCCCGCATATTATTGTATGGAAGCGGAGGGTTTTTCGCATTAAATATTTCAGCTGCGAGAGCAAAGTCTTACGTTGTTTCGGTACACGGTTTTGTTGTGGCATGTCTGATTTGATGTGGTTAAATCTGGAAATAGCAAATTGTATGTAAAGACAATGGTAATCTAGGCAGTACACTTAATATACCCGATAGAATACGTAGACTAGCTCGTGTATTCGCATCATGACATCGCTTGTAATTGCGTTTGCTAATAACACAATAATAATTAATCATAATCATAATCATATTTATTTTTCAAAAAAGACTAGGTATCTACAACAAGCATAGGTAGATACCTAATCTGGTGTAATCGTCAAAATAAAATACATATTAGATAAATTACATATTAGTTAAATTTCAGAATGGAAACCATAGTAGAAAAAGAAATAGTGGCAATAGTGTCAAATTAAAAGACAACAAAATAAAATAAAAATAATCGCATTAAAAAAAATATTAAAAAAAACTTAACAAAACAAATAAATATAAAAAGAAATGTTAAATGATCCACTAAATTAAATTACAACATAATTTGGAAATAATACCTTTTCAATAGTCAACTTAACAAATAAAACGCCTGAAGCGTATATTTAAAAAAAACTATCAATATTGTAAAATAGCATTTCATGCCCTAAACTGTTTAAATCTTACATACAAATAATATTTAGACTACCAACGATTCAGCACAGCTGTAGAACTCGTCCAACGTATAGAAAGCATGTGTGGATGCCAATTTTTTTTCATAAAACTCTCGAATAATTAGAACGGTATTGGTCGATGTCCTGAATGTTAGGCAGCGGGCTGTATCTATATTAAGGTGTGGTGAGCACTGAGCAGTAAAAGTGCGGATAAGAACCAGGAATAAAAAAAGGGAGTACTTTAAAACGCCGCTTCCTCCTGGTCTACTTTAACTGCTACGCGGTAACTACCTAGACGCTGGTATAGTCCCGGTGAAAGAACCCCGAAATGCACGGCACACGATAACTCGTTTTTTGTATATTTTTCTCTATTGAGGATAAGTGAGAAAAAACACGACGGTGTGTGATATGATCAAAGCCGTCTAATTTCAGCCGATTTGACCGCACATAAAATTGTTCTGATGGTAGCACAATGTAGGTACATATTTTTAACAGGCGGGGTAAAAATATTAGAATAGATTTATTTGGGATTAAGGAGGATAGGATTAAGGCTACACTGGGCGTGTTCAGGTATATGGCCCTATTACAAAGCTTATGAATTCACGTTATAATAGCGTAGAGTTCCTGTACAAAGCAAACTCTGAATCAATACTTCATCCGACAGTTCGTTTATTGGAACAGAGTACTAAGCTAATACTAATGTATATAAAGGAATTACGGGATTTTTTATAGATACAAATCTTTATAGCTTTTTTAATCCTTCTAAGGTAAACACAAATTCGGCATTTATACTTTTGTTAAATTGCTATAGTGCTAAAAATAGTGCTAAATGTCTCGGTCCCCAAGATGTTAGGAAATGACTTGTGTCTTTTTTCGATCGTATTAACTTTCCATACCGTGAAAAAGGGACACAGGTATAAGAAAAAAATAATAATTTGTGTCTCCAATCCTGAACAATATTTTCTTAAATTCAACGCGCAATGACGGGGCCATTACACGCCGATAGTATGCCCGCAAATTATTGTATGAAAGCGGAGGGTCTATCACATGAAATATTTTAGCTGCGAGAGCGTTTGGATTCACGCTTTTGGTGCGACGTCTCTGATAGTTAAGGCGACATGAGACCTCAGAAAAATATCTGAAATGGGCGCACACGCGAAGAAATAGGCGGGGTCAATTTTGTAGGGTTTGACCAATAAAAATCCAGCGTTGACGAAGCGTCAGGCACAGATTCCATGTCGCACTCGCGCCGGCGACCGGGCGCATACTAAACGTTCGATCGCAGAGCTAGCATAAAATAACTGTCTTTGCGCAGTGGTGGTATAAGGGTGTTAATGGTAAAGCATATTTAGCGTAACTCTTAGAGCGCTCTTACGTTTTAATTAATTGTAATTATTTTGGGCCTTAATATAAAATGTGGCTAAGCGCGACGCTAGATAATTAACCAGTCAATATAAATAAATTAAAATAAAACAGAGTCACCGCTTAGGTACATTGGGAGTAATCGCGCGTGAAAATTTTCGAAATCAGTTTAAAGCCCTAATATCCGAGGCAATGAGCAACTTTTTTAAGTCTAAATTCTAAATTGGTTCCTTATCGAGAGACTCGCTTAAAAACTTAAAAAAAAATGTTTATGTTTTTCAAAAAAATCATCAAACTACAGTTCTGACGTCCAGGCAGTACACTTAATATACCTGCAAGAATACGTAAACTATCTCGTTTATCCGCAATATGATATCGCTTATAAATGCATTTGCTAATAACACAATACTAATTACAACAATATATGGCCCTATTCCTAAGCTTATGAATTCACGTTATAACAGCTTGAAGTTTCTGTACAAAGCAAACTCTGAATGAACACTTCATCTGACAGCTCGTTTATTAGAACAGTGTAGAGAACTAAGTTAAAACTAATTTATGTACAGGTGTTATGGTTTATTTATAGATACGCATTTCATAGATCATAGATTTTTTAAACAATTTCTAATGTGAACACACATTCTACATGTATAAACCATTTTATAATTAAATGCAATGTTAAATGTATTGATTCCTAAGACCCAAGGAAATAATTTGTGTCTATTTTTCGATCGTATTGGTATTTCACGGTATCGATCCATACCGTGAAAAAGACATGTGTGTGAAAAAAAATATGTCGCTAATCCTGAACAATATTTTCTCGAATTCAACTTGCAATATTGCGCCAGGAAATTATTGTATGAAAGCGGAGGGTTTTTCGCATTAAATATTTTAGCTGCGAGAGCAAATTCTAACGTTGTTTTAGTAAAATACACGCAATTAAGCGTGTTCGCTTAGGTCTCCGTGTACCCGAAAATGGAAACAATAAATACAGAGCAAATATTTGAGAAATATATTTCGCGAATAAAGCCCCAGGCGATTAGTGAATATTAGATGGTCGACTGGGCAATTATGATATTAACACAGTTTATGTATATTGAGGCTGCTTCTATTAAACCGTTTAAAATAATATATTAGGTCCTTATCTGTGTTATTGTTATTTCTTCATAATGCTTTCTTTCAACAGGGATAACTTCAGTATAAGTTCAAATAAATAAAACGAACTAATAGATTTGGTAAAGCATGTAATAACGTACACAAATGTATTTACAATTTCTAGATAGGGTTTCGTATTTTGAGATAAAACGTCGATATCGCTGAATAAGTGAGTTTTTCAGTTCTCCAACTTTCTAATAGTTATTCATAATTACCTAATGGTTTTACAATATGAGGTCAATGGGGTTTATATTTCTAAGGTCAATGCGATCATTCTACAATTCTTCTTTTCATGATCCATCAAGTAGTTTCTATCTTATGATCGTTTTCTCCTCTCTCTATCTATTTTCTAAAGTGCTATATTTTTGACCTTCAACTCTCAGAAATGACAGGTGACTGCTAAGATTTACACCCGCCGCTTGAGGGATTAACGTTCTAGTTAGTATCCCGCTAATAACTAGTAATATGAATTATAAATGGGACAAAAAACTAATTTACCGGGTGAATTTTGTAGCACCCGACGTTTCGGCGAAGTTGCAGCCGCCGTTGTCTAGGGTAGACTGACACCCTAGACAACTGTAAAATTCACGCGGTAAATTCGTTTTTTATCTTATTCGATTTCATAGTAATAGGAAGCCTGTTGCAACTTCTAATTGTCATCATCACTTCTCATAAAGGGAATACCTCGCCCGACTACCTAATAAGTCACACATAAACATATCTAATAAGTCACAAAAATCCTGGCAGAAAACTCGCTGAATGTGGCCCCATAACCATTCGGAATCAGGGCTCTCCGATAGGAAAACTTTTGCCGCACTCAAAAGAGCCGACTTGCCAGAACAAATAGCCGAAAGAAGAAATAGACTCGTTTGATGTTTTATTTCGGCGATCCGGAAAGATTTTTTTTATTATAGCCTGTAGGGGAAGGCTGAATTGATTTTCTATATATTTAATGATAAGGTTGTGCATTATGAAGAGGTGGGGAGATTCTTATTACGAAAACAGACCTTTAGAAAGTCTGTTTTCGTAATATTACTTTAATTGATTTTATTATTACTACAGAGAAATAAAACAAGCATACATCAATAGTTTCATTCAACTGTATAGAGTTCACGCGATACATCAGATAAATTTTTAGCTCATGATACATTGAAGTAACTAATAATACGATATTGCCACTCGACAAAGAAACCGATGTTTTATAAATAAATGCCTTGATACGCTTTTCACCTTGATTGATCAAAACAAATTTAATCGCAGCTGGAAAATTTGCTTCTAACCGTTGTTTTTAGGTTTCCTTATTTTATAATTAAAAAGCATCTCAAAGCTGCTCTATATTATTTTTGTGGAACTGGTTATTGACGTAAATCATCATTTTTATTTTTTAATTAAAATATCCTTAGTGTTGATGACTTTTCATTTTTATAAGTTTCGTGCTCTCGCACTTGCTAATCTTCTCGAACTAATGATTTGGGTTTTGTTGATAATTTATCTTTATAAACAACGCCGGATATCTGCGACAGTATTTTTTTTATATTTTTTTTTTGTAGGATTGTTCTTGTTTTGACGGCCTTATTATCAAAGAACGCGACCCCATTTATGTATCAGAATATTCTCGTTCGATGCCTCGGTGTAAGTGCGATAATTTGAATGCTTGGCAAAAAAATCTTGGATACGAATGTAGCCCAATGTTTAAACGAGGATGGGTATTCTATAACTGAGACCAAACTGAGGATAGGTATTCCAGAATGCTTCGTACGTACACGTCTTCAGAGATGCCATATCACGAAAGAGTTTACAAACTCTCAGGGTAAACCCAGGGGCTTGGGACGAGGGAATGCCATATTTGCAATACAGTCAATATGGGGCAACATATGTGAGCCCTATCATGCCAAGGTCGCAAATACTCTGCACTTCAGATACGATAGTGTTACCCATCTTGTAGACTTATGACACGTACCTACCGTACGCATCTTTCGAAATTTTCTCAGTTTACTAATGCCAGAAATTGCATTTTTGCAATTACTCCTAACTACCGATCCTATGTATAGATAGATGTAAATATAGCGAAATCTCATGTCGGAGCGTAATCCTCTACTTCGAAGAATATTAGAGCTTAAACAGAAGTACGAAGAGCATCGCACTAAAACAGCAATGTATGTAATAGCGAGCTTAATCGTACAATGCAGGACGTCGCAGCTATGATCCCACATATTTACGTAAGTTGTGACGTTTTGTCGGTCACGATAGTTTCAGCTGTTTAATTTCGTATTAAGGGGGAAGGGGGGGGGGGGGGGGAAGGTATATGCGGAAGCACCATAACCAAACATTCCATGATCAAAATAACTGATATAATTACAAATGTGTTATCTATATATGTTATAAGATTGGTTAGAATAATGTCATATAGGAATGTTTAGATGAAGGTATAAAGTTATATATGACTGTTTGTAAAATAATCTCCTTTATGGTATGAGAAATACCGGAGAAAATATTCGCAGAAATATCGATATAATACAGCCCTATTGTGTTTATAATTTTTAAATTAAAGTACTATTTTAAAAATAGCATATCTTTGTGACAATTGCTGACTCAGCAAGTTGATGAACCGGGCTGAAAACATTAAATAATGAAATTTTGCTGAATTTTAAAGATGATCTTGTAAATTGTGAAAGGATTTTAATTAATTTAAAACGGGCTTCGATTTATTGTGTTTTAGATTATATAAATAGGTTATGTTTGTCGACAAATACTCGTATTTGAGATGGGTGGGAATATGATCCCAGAAATTCTCTTTCACTATTTTGCTTAAGGATGCCGCTCAGGCGTGGTCTGATACGTGTGAGAAAACTTTCTTCTCTCTGTCGGAAAATCTTCACCACTTCGAAAATATTATCATCATAAAAGTCAATGAAAGTGATATTTTACAACTCTAATCTTAATAAAATTCCGCCTGCGGCGCTTAGATGCACTTATACTCCCATCACAGCCACACGGATTCAAAACGCGTGTATTCGCTTTGTTTATTCCCTGAAGAAGTTTGATCACATATCAAACTTTCGCAGGCAAATAGAGTGGCTACCCATTAGACGATGTCGGGAATTTCACATACTCATGCTACTCTTCCGCGTACTACAGTCAAACTGTCCTACCTATTTGTATAATCTCTTCTCTCCGCTATCATCCCACGGTCTTCCATTGCGCTCTCAGGAAAATATATGACTGGCTATACCTCAGCATTCATCAACTTTCATGTCTAGGTCTTTCGCAGTGCAAGCGGCCCGTCTCTGGAATTCCGTGCCTTTACCGTTAAGACAACTTGAAAACCTGAGCGGGTTTAAAAATTCTTTAAAGAGACATTTACTCAACTTATGAATTCCCCCCTCCCTTCCCGTCTCCTTTGCTTGTCCTTATATTTCACTCCTCCCTTCAATATCGAGTTGGCATACGTTACTAATCACTGAATTATATTTTATACTATGATGACTTTTTTGTAAGTGTATTCATTTATTACTTGTAAATTAATTTGCCCACATAAACCTTCAGTCACAATAACCCTGGCGGTATGGTCGGTAGATATTGCCACTTGGCAATAGGCCCACCACATTGTATTCTTTTGTGTGTGCAATAAAGCTTTTCAAACAAACAAACAAACACGTCAGGTCACAATTTAGTGCTACTTTCGTGGATTAACTACAAACTCGATGCACGCCACTGCTCACTGCTGGTACGCTTTGTATTATTGGGTGCTTACCTATGAAGTTACTGTTCTGTGAAAGAAATTTAAGGCCAAAAACATTGTACGAAAAATATATATTTAATAGAAATATTGATCACTATTATCTATGCATATTTGTCATTTTAATGGAAGTTGCTAAGTTCGTCTTCTATGAAACTTGTGGACAGAAACCAATGAGTGCTTTGAAGGCGTTTTTCGCCGACTCTACAAAGTTGATTTTTTCCCTTGTAAAAATCTAAATCCTGAAAAAAAAACCCTTGGAGTAAGGTCTGTCAAATATGGTGGGTAACCAAGGGTCCAAGCCGCAACCTCCTGCAACTTTGCGACTGTTTGCAGTGAAATCTGTGGTTATACGCTGTCATGCAGAAGCAGTTGCAATGAGCGAGCGATTGACCAGGCTCGGTTATTTAATCACGAGCTTCTCCATCATTGTTTGCAGGTCTTAACAGTAGACGTTTACGGTAACTGTATAGACAGACTGCAAGAAGGACAAAACGCCGGCGCAGGATCTCATTTTTGAAAATAATGCAAATTTTCAACTTTACCATGGTTGCACAAACGAAAATATTTAAACAAAAACAAACGACGAAAAGACAAATAAACAACTGATTCTTTAAAAAGAATAACATGCCCTTAAAATAAAATTTATTTGAATTTGAAATTCCAACTTAACCCAAGTTATCCAAGTTCAAAGTGTTCAGTGTGAAAAAACAGCAATTACATAGATGAGGACTTAATAAAAGTCAACGAAAACGGCCTAATAATATTCCGCCTGCGGCGCTTTAACGCTCTCCCGCTACCATCACTTCTTCACGCCAGGTCAAAATTTGAGGTTACATTCATAGATCGACTCCAAACTCAATGCACGCCACTGCTCACTGCTGATACGCTTCGGATTATTAACTAGAAAGGGTTGAGTTAATCTGCTTTTTAATCGCGTTCGAGTGGCGCTGGCAGTTGCATTAATTCTCTTTTACGATCGTCATTGTATCGCGATTTCGTATGAAAAGGCGTTTAACGAGTCGGTGGTGGTCCTCGGCGCGATTAGAGCAACACCTGACGCTGAGCTCGTTACTGGCTCGCGTCTGATAAAGCGACCCGCTCGCCTTGTAATTACGCCGAAAGCTTCGATTCAGAATAATCTGAAATAATCTAGACGCGTACTAATGCTTTCGCTAATGCCTCCGAACGCTGACTACGTTACGCGGAAACGACCGAATCGATTATAATTATAATTTCAAATGGCGACGGACAGCAAATTTATTATTTACGGAAAACTTTCGTTCAATCAGAATTCTGAAAATAGTTCAGAATAAAATCAATAAGATCCATGGTTATAGCACAGTTTAATAATTATTACAGTTGTACTGCTTCTTTGTAGCTCTCGATACCGCCATCGCTGTCTCGACACACTAGCCATTCGTCTGTGTTAGGCTCGGCGCAAATGAACCACCGGCCACAGCCACAAGTGGTCAGCGACAGGATGGTGGTGTCGACTACAACGGGCTAACCCGTCACCCCAGGCTGGTATAACGATATAGATCGTTCTTTCAGCCGTGGGATAAGCGTAGAAGACTTGGGGACTTCACCAGCAACCCGTTAGAGACCAACGCCTTACGGCGAGGCACCAGGAAAGGTAAACAGCGGGCAGGCTCACCCCCTAACTACCAGTTTTGGCGGGATATCTCCGTCTGGAGTTAACCTTTAGGATGCCTCCGCCCTCCCGACTGGTTACGGGTCCGATGTCGCTTACGCAACCTCTACCTGTTGTATTACAGCGGTAATTCAGTTTGAATTTATCGCGGACCTGGGCGTTCTTTGCCCGTAGTGCCACACGGGGTCGAGTTGCCCAAGGTCATTTCGAGAGTGGCATGACACCAGGTGAACATCCACATGCTTAGGAAACAGTGTATTTCCATAGTCTCCAGACCTCTTCAGAAATTAGTCAGAATGCACAACCGATTGGCTTTGCCGAACGGTTCGCAAACCGTCCAGTGGCGCCGGGATGCAATCCCGCCGGAATAATATAGTTAATTAAAACATGACTTACACTGTCCCTTTGGTGGTGAACGGTTTCGTGCCCTGGATACTTGCCGGGAAAGTCTTAGAGTGACACAGCCGATTTTATTATTTTATCAACGTTATTTTTGACCACGGTGTAAATAGGCGATTATAATGAAGAATATGGATTCGCAATATGCCGTTTTGTAGGATTAGTATGCCATAAACAGCGTATTAATGCAACCTGAAAATTATTTTTGGTCTACTCGTATTCCTGAAGTGAGCTTAGTTTATATACCGTAATCCTAGCCCGAATTAACTAATCTCGCCGCTGCGACCGTAAATAGCGAAAGTGTCGTCACAGGGCCCAAGATTCGGCCGCAACACCGCGCGCTCGCGTCCACTTAGCGATGTTTTCGCAGACGCCCCATTCGTTTCGACGAAATGAGGGAAAAATCCAATAATGGCTTCGTGTTTACCGCCCCAATCACGTGTCGCATTCGCACCCGCTCCACGCCGCGGCGGCGTGAGCGGGACGAACGATCGACCCCGACTTGGACAACACGCGGAATGAAAGCTCACTGGAGATTCGCTTACTTGACATTCGAGGTATTAATGAGGGCTTTGCTTCTGCACTCTCTGCAAGGGGCAGATTCTTTTATTTTCTCTTATTCTCGTGCGATTTTCGCGGAGCTTCCACCGGCGAGAGCGTAGAGAACGAACAGCTATCATTTGAGTTATGAACTTCCCTATCCAGACAAATAGATATTTATGTGAAAATACACAGAGACAAGGAGATGGCGACGTAACACCCCGCTCACACTTTTCGGCATACCGAAACGTCTTTCTTGTGCGGCTTACAGTGGAGAATGCAAACAAAATGCATTGTTCTCCCTATACGGTAAAACCGAATGTGCTAAAAAAACGGAATCGTTAATTTTTGCTGCCGTGTTTTGTCACTGAACCGGGAGCGGCGTATGTTAAATAAACCGATAGGCGTCTGGCAGACATATTCATTCATAAGAAATTCATAAAAATACATAAATTAGTGATATTCAATCACACTGGCCCGTATCCTGATTCTCGCAGGTGCCTAACTTGTGGTCTAAAGAGGCGCTAAAACGACGCTTAATTTTAAACTGACGTTTTGGTATTCCTTTTCATGGGTCTTAACTGAAGCGTGCTTAATTAGAGGCTATCAGACCCTTAAATTGATGTTTAGCGCCGTCTAGACCTTTTTCGTATTCCGTTTCTACGAGTGTTATGGCGGATGGGTCTTAACGAAGAACGTCCTAATTCGAGCAGTCTGCGTTGAGTAGTCGCCGTTTAGCTCTTACTTCTCTAGTGATTTCCAAGATTTTTTGCCGCGATTTCAAAGATGTTTGCTCAGCGTTGGCCTTTTAATCAAAGTAGGAAAAATGAGCGCCGATTATCGTGAGTAATCGTTAATTTATGTCTATATTTTGCCCTGAAAATTGTGTGTCAATATTTTTTGTACATTGTGATAAATAGCCTTGTATATTTTTTTAGCCTTGAATATTGTATGATAAAAAGCATTGTATATTTTTACATTTTACATCAACGAAAACGTAGCAACAATCAGCGTGCGGTGACTAGACAACGGCGGTGGGCGAGCGAGTGACCGAGCTGTCAAAATTAAGACCCCGCTTAGGAACGGGCGGCATAGACAAAACGGAAAATTTTAAGATTTAAGACCTGTTCTTAATTTTGATGAAACGGAATATCAACAAAATAACGAAGGTGCTCAAGTCCCTAATGTTTAGCACCACCTTAGGTTAAGCCTGCGAGAAACGGAATACGGTCCACTAAATGCAAGTAAATGCATAGGACCCTGTTCGCAAAATAAAAATGAACCAGTAGGTGAGTATTGGTCGATCGAACCAGTAGAAAGTAATGCTTATGAGTCTGTTCTAAATAGAAAACGTAAAACAGATTTTATTATTACCTTCAAAACTTTAAAAAGATAGATTAAGTACATCGAAAAAAGCAAACAAATAATACTCTGGACTTTTTTTCAAAAGTAAAATAAAAGAAACAATAGAAAAAGAAAGCATAATATGACGTGCATTTTCTTACCACTAATATGGTTTGGTAAAGGCAGAGTGGCATTGGGTAGATATATTCACATATAAATGAAATTATTAATAAATAAATGCATAAAACCGTCGTCCATCCTACGCAACGTCCTAACAATCTTTTTGACGAAGCGTATAATGTGAACGCGATTTTTTAAACACGACTGGCCTACAAAAAAGGAGTATAATGTGTTCAGGGTTTATCTATGTGTGTTTTCCGTGTCTTTATTCCATCATAACTTCCTAACGCTTGAACCAATGTAAAATTGTGTGGTATTGTTAGAATCGTTATGGCATGCCTATTTCCTGTCATAATAAATAAATTGCTGATACTGAACATAACTAATAAGCAAATAACATAATAATGGCAGATTTATTATGCCGATAATTTAATAAATAGCTATTACCGAAATCCTCGAAACATACCGTTCACGCTACTGCGGTTTCTACGAGTAAGTATTCTGATACGGTTCAGCTATATAGAGTAACCAAGTAAATACATTAAAAATTAAAAAACACGACTGCCGTTACAGAAAGTGATCTTTTACATTTATAATTATATTTATTACGGTTTTTTATGAAATATTTGTGGTTTATGTATTTATCCATATAGATAGATAGGTACGTGTATATTTACAGAATGTACTCAATCAGACTTTTCATTTGACACTAAACACGATATATTTATGGTAATTTATTGACATTTGGACATTTAGACAACTACTAACTTAATAATTGGACAGTTAATGTACCATATGACACTCGGGGTGACATAACAATTCTAACAATACCACATACTTCTCAATCGGTTCAAACGTTAAGAAGTTATGGTGGATTAAAGAAACGGAAAACATATATAGATGAACCCTTAACACATTACACTCCTTTTTTGTCGGGTAGTCGCGTAATAAATAAATACAACCAAAAGAAAATATTCAGAGCGACTTGCCTGTACATAATATTATGTACAGCTGCTCGTGAAATTCGTGTACCTTACGGCCATTGCAAGTACACGTATTGGGTATATGTACCTACGCAAGTACTAGTTAGTAAGAGAGTACCTAGACGGCCACTCGGACGACTGAATGGGACTGTCCTGTCGATTTTGAATTACAGAGCCGTACTTGCGAAAGAGCAGGACAAAGGACTCACGCTCAAGTGCTCGTTCAACCTCCTAATGCAAGGGTGCGCTGTCACTGCGCCCGGTCCTCCACACGGGGACTTATTGTGCACGTGCCTTTAATATTTATACAACACAACCCTGCGATGTCGCCGGAACAATTAATTTAAAAAAAGAAGTGAAGCGTTGATGTATGTATTGTTTTGTGAATGTTGAGGTTGTATTATGAACTCTGAGTTCACCGCTATAATTATCAGCGTATTTACAGTTTGGACAAAAAAAAATTAGAAACTCAAGGGGGGTCGTTTTATATATTTTTGTAAACAATTTCAGAACTTAGGAACTATTCACAAAATATTTTAAACATTGAATCAGTAACAGAAAATGAATACTACGCATAGTCCAGTGGCAACATCACCTTACTAAGATGGGACCTGTTCTAAGGTAAACATTAAATTTTGTAGTTTTAATGATGGTAAAATTATGAGTGAAAAATTAAAATGTCAGCGAATAAAGTCAAATCACAATAATACATGAAATTAAAATAAAATAGTCAAATTAGGAAATTACAAAGATATAAATAAAATAAAAGAATCCTACATTTTACTTATAATTAAGATAAGAAAAGATAAGAATAAAACAAATTGCTTCTTAATGTAACGTAAAATAAAATAAAACATAAAATTGCATTAGAGACTCCAAAGATCAGTACGTCCAAAGTGATAGTTGTGGGCCTCGCACGATTTGCGGGTGAGCATCCAAAGTTCAATGGATTCTTCAGTTCAGTGGACCTTCAGATGATCTGATCTCCTTTATAATAAATTAAAGCACATTAAAATATCACGACTCACAAAGGGCCAGAACATTAAAAAAACTTAACCCATGAATTATACGCTGGCCCTACTGAATAATAGCGTTCTTGGTCAGAACATCCAAAATGCAATTGAAATGGTTCTTGGAGTATCGCCAGGTTTTCCTCTTTTGTTTCGAGATGTCAAAAATTATGTGATATCGCTCATATCTATTAAAGGGAAAACTACTCGAGACGCGTGGTAAAACGACACGTGTCGATCGACTGGCATTAAAAAAAATATATATTTAGCAGTGAAAAGTAACAGGAGCTATTTCACAGTCGCGAATTTTACGATCTCACGTTTTGGAAGTTTCGACCTTTCGATTTAAAGCGATCATAAAAATAGAATTTCGAGCTCCGTGGTTCGTTGCAAGGGGCTTACGTTGATCGCGGTATGGTGATCGCATGGCACATCGGTGTTTGACCTACGCTTCTGTTGGTTACACGCGTTTATGTGATATACTCGAGTTTAACCATATACTCGAGCAGAAAGAAAATGATGATAACCTACATTTTATTTAAATACATTTTTATGTAGCTGCAATGCTATTTCCCGTTAAAAATACAGCGTTAAAATTATTATTACAACAAAGTATTGAATAATAAACCGTAAGGCCGATTACGGTTTCCACATATATTAAAATAATTTCATAATAGGAGTTTCGTATTATTTTTAAAATTATTTTGTTATTTTTAATATAGTTTGTCAAGCAACTAAATTGATTAAATTATCTCCGTTTTGAAGGGAAAATAAATCTATTTTAATTAAAATCACACCAGTCGCTCGAAATCGCCGCGCGGCTTCTGCGACGATACTTGTTAACCCGTCATAGCGACGCGGCTGACACACCGTTGTATGCGACGATGACTCGTTGCTTAGAAATGCTAGTATCTAACGGTTCCGTACAGCTTGGGCCTGATAACCTATTTGTTATTTTGAGTCGGGTCATCGCACGGTTCAACTCCCATTCGATTGCCTCCTCGAACAGGGACTAACCCTGAAAGGACTCTGTAAACCCTGCCACAGGTGTGTCGTGGCCGGGTGATCGGTTGTTTCAACTTAAGGGCGATATTGGGCGGTTTGCGCATAGTGCGGCGTTTGCCAATCGACTCTGCACTCCGGCGAATAATTGAGGGGCTCTGGAAACGTACTGATGTCAGCCACGTTTGAAACGTTGGCCACTCGATTCCGTGTGATATTGACGGGTTACGGGCGCCACGGTCCACGATAAATTCAAACCGAATTACCGCTAAAATCAGGGAGAGGCCGCGCAAACGTCGCACACAACTTTTTAAAATGATTGTAGTGGTTAATTAATAATTTTATTTCTTATTCGAATTGTGGATTTTTCCCAACTAGTACGTAATGGTTTCTCTTAAACGAAGAGCACTGGGGATGATCAGTTTATGAATAACGAAAATACAATATTTTTGTATGAGCCCTGGGCCCAACAGCCAATAAGCTTCAGACTGGCATATATATTTAACATCTTAGTGGTATTTCTTTTATATATTTCAATCATTAGGTCTCTGACGAGAAATGTTATTATTATTATTATTACTATTCATTATTTATTGCACTAACAAAATCATACAGCAAAAAATTTATACAGCACCAAACGAAAGCCAAAAAGCAACTGATGGCCTAAGTGACACCCCCCTCGTGAGTCAATTTCAGCCCTTCTGCACGCTTCATCTCGCATCTCTGGCGCTACTCATTGAGTAAAACGAACTACTATCGTTTGTTTGTTTGTTTGTTTATACTCTTTATTTTGAAATTTAACTAATAGGCTGGTTTATTGTCATACGACAACCTCTTCCAACCAACCCTACTATAAAATGTTTAAATGAATGTGCGCGTGTATGAGTGTAAGTGTCCGTATTATTATTGCTTTCGATCGAAGGAATTTAAATCCAATTCCGTTAATTTTATCCCGATGGAAATGGGATTCGAACCCGTAACCTTACAAAGTAAGAACAAGCGACCTAACCACTATGCCACCGGGCCGTGTAACTATTGTCATCTCTTGCCGTATATAACTGTTTACCCCACAACAAATAAAGGAGAGCTGCCATGTAAGTAATTATAATACATGTAACGATATGGTTTATTGTTTTTGGGGTCCCAAGAGTGGTATTATCCTTTAAACTATTTCATCCTTATTCATCTAACCTTTGCACGATCAATGTTATTAAAGAAACCCGCAGGTAAGACATGCAATTTACAAAGATTGCAAGAAACCCTTTGGCTTTTATACAAAGGTCAACTTAGACTTGATTTCTCCATTAAATTGAGTCCGCCCTTAAGTTTACTTGTGAGGTTCTCTCGGGGTTTCTGTCCCGTAATGCAAATTCGGCCTCGTCGCGCGAGCGAAGTTATTTCGCGTTTGCGCGCTTAATTTTTCATTAAATCCCGCCGTGTCTTCGTGCCGAGTTTCGTTTAAAAAGATCGGCCCTGGAAAATCTTAATAAAGACATTGTCTGCGTATAATGCGCCGAGGATCAAGTGAAGACCGCCCGCCACCTCTGCGGCTTTGCAACGCCTCCTCACGCCGCGTCCCGCTCGTTCCACCGCATATCCGAAGCACGGTGAAGAAACGCGTAGATATAACATAGCTGGGGAGGTAGTGTTTTTTTTCCGATGCTGATTTTCCTAGTCACGAAACGTCGTTAGGATTATTCATTGTCTAATTCTCAGTAACGGACATGTATTTTGTAAGGCGGTTTTCCGGTGCGTTGAGCTGGAAAATGCTTTTGAAAATACAAATGTGCTGCACTTTTTTTTAGCACAAATGAGAATTGTTTTACTGTCATATCGAATTTTTATTTATTTATTGTAATGTACATAATATGCAACAAGCGTAACAAATCATACTTAATATCTAGTTTAAAATAAAACCCACAGCAAGTTGTGTCACGCTTATAGTGAATATCGGTCCCATGTCGCCCAACTAAGTATACACTTTGTTCTAGGGCAAACACTAGTTTAAAAAAAAAACATATTCAAAAGAAAAAAAAGTAGTTTAAACAAAAAGAGAAAAAGCGAAAATGGAAAAAAAACTTTGAATTAAATAAAAATATGTATAAAAATAAAATATGTAAATATATAATTATAATAAAATAAAACATTGAAGTAAATAGATAATTATATACACTTATCCTTCGGTTAATAATAAACTATATAGTCACAACTTAAATTATAAATAAAATTTGTAATATTTGTGGAAAAAAAAATCGAATGCTAATCTATAGGTATGGCAAACGTGTCTGGCACAATTTATTTCAATTTTCAATTTCAATTTATTTCCAAAAAATCTTAACAGATTGTAGAAACTTAATATTTAGGTACATTTAAATTACAGTATATTAGTTCGTTTTTACAATATTTAAATTTATCACCACGTACATACAGTTACTTCTTTATTGTGAAGCTTTGAAGAAGTGCTTGATGACTATTAATATTCTTATAATAATCTATTTTATATGTATACTCATGTACATGGATTCAGCTCTATTTTTTTATTTTTTTTTTATTTTATTTGTCTGCCGTGTAAAGCCGACTTTAGTCAACGCTATTGTCGAATTAATATTTATGCTTTAATCGTTTTATATCTACATTTAAACTGACGAATTCTAATATGCGATAATTAGCTTTAATTCATAATTCATGCTTTTATTGTATATTCTGAATAAATAAATTGAATACTGAATACTGAATACTGAATTGCTTTTAGTATATTAGTTCAGTAATTAATACAGTATATTAGTTCGTTTTTACAATATTTAAATTTATCACCACGTACATACAGTTACTTCTTTATTGCTTTTAGGGCATCCAAATCATTTTTAAGATTTATTTACTAAAACCACAAATTAAAATAATTGATAAAAATAATCAAGAAATTAAAATCAGAAAAAGTCAGAATAATTAAAAAATACTACTTAAAATTGTCAAAACACATTACCAATATCACTGATACATTTGACGGTGGAAAGTTTATTGCAGTACACATAGACAAGAAATTAAATTAGCAGGCTCATTTAAACGCTCGTCATCAGCCGGCCATTAAACTAATTGAGAACATGTCAAACTTGTGATGTAGGTCTTTTCTAAACATACGCCCCTCAGCTTACTTGAAAAGAGCGGGACAAATTTTCATACATACGTGGGCCTATCTTTATTTTTTTATGGCTTATATCCGCTGTTGTACCGAAGAATGAGGTGAGGGCAGCGTAATGAGCTTACTTCCTGCCTACAGCGTTTTCCAATCTATCAAAAGCCGTGCTTCTTCGTGCTTCTGGAAACCTAACAAAGGGGGAAATATGAGAACGGGTAAATAATAAAGTAAAGTAAAGTAAAAGGTATTTATTTCCAATACAACCATACAATTGTGTAGGAATGACAGTAATTAATCTTAAATTAGTTACTCAATTTAGACAAGAGATGATATACAATATATAGTTTTAAACTTACCAATTTACGAAAACATAGACTATATGATAACAGTTTACAACAAAACAATTAACGGTAAATAATATGTATTAGATTAAATGGGTAGATACGATGCTATGTATTTTCAAAATATTTTAAGAAGTCGTTATGGGCATACATGTTGATTTTAAGCAGATAGACTCGGATGGATCTCTTGAAAATATCGATGTTTTTAATTTCTTTTAATCTTTCGGGCAATTTATTGAAAAGTTTGAGGCCTAAGTATCGACTAGTCGCCTGGAACTTGGCAGTACGTGCTACGAACGGTTGGAGATACAGGGTTTTATTCCTGGTGTCATGCCGATGTACTTCCTCGTGGGATATGGCCGAGCTCTTATTGCAATAGAATTCGCAAAGAGCTTCTTGAGCAAAAATCGCATATACGGTCAATATCCCTAGTTTTTGGAAGTGTTCACGACATATTGTTGTAGCTAACATCAAACTAAAGCTAACATAATTGTTGTAGCTAACATAAACATAAAGGCAACGTATTGTTGTAGCTAACATCAAACTAAAGAGATAGTTAGATGTAGTTACACTCTGACAGACAACGTTACACGTGTCTTTTTGTGTGGAGGGAAAATTGAAGCCCTTGATGATTCCAGAGGGATGTCTATATCTTAGTAATGTTATTGCTCCCCGAACTGAAGACCGAAGAATGTAGTTATAGAAACTTGGTAAAGTTTGAAAGGCTTTTGAACTTGTTATGTAACCTAATATATTCAAAGTGGTTACGCAAGTCGTTCGTCGGGCGATATAACGAACTCAGCGTCGCGGCGTCTCGCCATAGAGCGTCGCGGTTTTGAGACGCCCACTGTTTTCGTTTTGTTCTGAAAACAAAAGTGTTTGCTTTGCGCTATTTTGTTGGTGGACGTTCGTAGCGGCTTCGTCGGCGCAGAGGGAGAGCCATTTAGAAGTTCATGCTTATTCTATTGAACGATATTACTATTCTGTAGTTTCTGCTCACAGTTTCATTGTATACGGCCGTGGATCGAGAGTATGGAATTAATAATACATAATTTTTGAAACAAACTTCTTTTTTGAAACAACTTTCAACTAAAAGTAGTAAATAGGCTCTTTTTCAATTCACCGCTTTAGTTATATTAAGTGATATACAGTGAGCTACCTGCCGTAAGCAATAAACGCAGGTTATAACTTGTTTTAGAGTTTGACAGGCGTTGTTGTTTTTGTTTAAATTGAGGTTGGCTCGACTAAAAAAGTCTAAACCCACATAGCCTTTACTTATCTACACATTACAAAATAGGTCTGTCACAAAAGAAAAAATATTTTAATTTTATTATAACATTTCATTTGTCAGCGTTTAGCTTCATCAGCCGTGCTGTGGACTATTTAGGAATTATATCCAGGTCTTTGCTGAGATTCACTACTGTAGGATTTGCAAACAGTTTAGTGTCATCCGCAAAGAAACTCACACTTCATGGCATATCCTTGAATGACTCCACTGACCACATTGTATTCCTTTGAGAGGATTTGGCCAATTCGCACTTTGAATGTGAGGCCACTAAAAAGGACTTAATCCAGTGTGCAGCTTGTGTCGTATGCGACTTGCGCCAGTTTAGCGAGAAGCCTTTCTAGCGGTACCTTGTCAAACTCCTTTTCGAAGTCCTGGTATATCATATCGGTCTAGGTGTGATCCATATCACTGCTGTGTCCTTATCACTGCTCAATGCATTCACGCAGGAAATGCGATTTATGGTTACTGATTTCCCGCGGAAGAAATCTTTAATCATTATAATTTGAATTCGAATTGAATTTTTTTAAAATTTGAATTCAAATAGTAATATGAATAAATTTGAATTTTTTCGCTGCGTGCCAATTAAAATTCCATCTCTGGTTTGTTTTTCTTTAACCTTACCTCAATAATTCATTTATTAACCTGTCTCGTTTTCTTTACTTTTAGGGTCGTAAAAATACGGCTGCACGCACAGTAATTAAACTTTTGCACGCTAAACCGCCGCCACAAAATAAAAACGGCTTTGTTTTGATGACGATTAAATAATATTTTGATACAATTTAGAGCTTTTCACATACGCTCGTATTAAAAGGGGTGTTTTTTTAGAGGCCAAGAACTTTAAATTGAAATTAAACACAAAAAATGATTTTAATATTCATGAAATTGGCTTTATTTGACCGATCGTTTTATGGCATTACAGACCGCTGCGGCTGGCGCGTACATGGCTTATTTCGGTCCAATTTTCACACACTCTTAGCAGCAAATCAGGCTGTATTTCGGCAATAACGCGTCGAATGTTGCCTTCCAAGTGCTCAATTGTTCCTGGTTTATTGGCGTAGACATGCAACTTTACATATCCCTTGACAAGATTATCTAATGGCGTCATATCGCACGAGCCAGGTGGCCAGTTAACATGTCCATTATGTTTCTATGGTAATAATGAGATAATTAGTATAGATTTTAGGATGCGTTCGAATTATAAAATAATATTACTATACGCTCCGGGAGCAAGCTACCAATATTGGTCGTTACGTAGTCAACGGTGTTCTGATGTGCAACCAAATTTGGTCGTTACGTAGACGAAGGGTTAATACTATTTTTGGGAAAATTTTATTTTTCAACTTTAACAAAAAAAAAAAGAAAAAAGAAACCCACATTTTTTTATCAAAAGTTGCTCATTTGCTCGTACCACCTTTAAAGATCCGGGTATTTAAAACTCACCCTGTATATTGTATAGTCGATGTAATAAGACCATACCATGCAATTTCGTTTTAGTATCAAATAGGCGAGATACAAGTGGACGAGTGCAGCGGCCGCGGAGGCGGGCGGGATGTAGCTACGTTCATTGCTGGAGATTTGTGGAACGCATTTAGTGACGTTGCGATACATCACGCTGCGGTTCTTCTACGGGAAATAGAGCCGTTTGGAGCGTTTCCACGGAGGAGGGCGGGTATTAATCTACGCCAGGGAATTGTGCAGCTTTCATCGCGCTGCACGCTGTGACGGACTTGCCGCCAGATGGGCGGCTACACGGTGCTTGCAATACGGCGGCTAGAGCTTCCGGAATAGGAAGTTGCTTTGAAGAAATAATATTTAGCGGCGATTTTTGGATGTAATTGTATGTATTTCATTTTTATTTTAGTACCAGAAGACAATGCACTACTACACCGCCTTAAGTTTATTTTTTTTTGCAAACTACCACACCAAGAATAATACGAAAAGCATCACTTAGAGGTATCAACTACAGCGGGCGAACTCGTCACCACAGAAAGTTTTAACGATAATGCTGCCGTCGTAAATGAAAACACAGTAACTTCATTTACTGTGTTTATACAAGTTTGGTTCTTTAAAATCACGAGTTGGAGTACTATAAGGCATTTTTTTCGGTTTGTCTGTCGATGGATAGTTACCGAGATACCTTAGATAAAAACACAGTATATTTTTAAAAATCAGAATATTTTTAATAAAAAACACAGTATGTATATTTTTTTATGTTAAAATACAGTAACCTATTATTTACTGTGATCTTTTTAAATACCTATAAGCATTTAAGAAATATTTTTGTTTGGTTACAACACGGCTTCTTCAGATACTGTGGTTTTAGGTATACTTTTGTTATAAGTTAATTTATTTATACACGAATTAATCACAGTATCTCAATTATTGTGTTTAAGGTGCCTGCAGTTTTTTATTTATTCGAAAAATAATATATTTATTTTACATGGTTAGAACACAGTAATGGGTAATATTTACCTATAACACAGTAACCACTCAGTTACGGTGTTATAGCTTAAAAATATAAAATTTATCAAATTATTTTCCTAATTTAATACACAATATCTAATTTAATTAATTAAACAATTATAATTTAATATATATTTTTATGCAGAATTTAAGTTGTAACTATTTTTTAACATTAAAGATTAAAAGAAATAATCTATATTGATTACTTTGTTCATTATTTAAGAACTGAACTTTGACTGCGTTTTTCTCAAAACGTCTTTTTTCAAGTTACTGTGTTTTCATTTACGACGGCAGAATGACCGTTCTATCTCCCGTGAGGTGAGCGTAGAAGACTTGGAGGCGAATACAAACCTACCATCTAGCTAAGCCTTACGGAGAGGCACCGGAAAAGGTAGTTTCGCTCACTGACTACCAGTTTTGGAAGTATATTCTGTAAGTATAAGTATAGTCTGTAATTAACCATCGAGATACCTTCATCCTCCCGACTAAAACGGGTTTGAAGTCGCTTGCGCGACCTCTACCAGCCGTATATTCAGCGGTGATTCAGTTTGAATATATCGCGGACCATTAGCATCTTTGCCCGGCTCTGAATTTAGGATCAGGTAGCCAATTAGTCATTTCAAGTGTGTTTGACGACAGGTCAACTTCAACCCGCGTTGCTTAGGAAACAGTATATTTCCGTAGTCTCCCGACTCCTTCAGTAATTAGTCAGAGTCCTTCCCGGGGTAGTCTTTCACACGAGGAGGCTACTGAATAGAAGCTGAATCTTGAGTTGGGCCGACCCGAGAACACATCGGATCTTATGGCCTAAACTGCACGAAACCGTTCGCTACTTAGGAAGGCTACGTTCGCTACGGAAAGCACCAAGGAGGCCAGTTGTCATGTTGGCCTCTGTTCTCTCCTAATTGCGCATTTCAGCCTAATGTTTAAACCATCTAACTGCTCAATATATTCAACTAATCCAACTTTACATTATTATACGAGTATGTTAACTATAATATTATTTATTTATTTATTTATTTTTAGGAAAACCAACAGCTTATTATAATTTAACAAAAAAAAAGGTAGGATAACAGAGAGACAATTAAAGGTTTTCACGTTTAAGTAACGTTGTAGAAACACATGTGACCTTTCAATTAAAGCTATCGTTTAAAAATACATCAAAAATTATTCAACAATTAATGCCAAAGAATTCACTGTTCAGCTGCTGCCTAGCTGAGTTAATACTTGTACAGAATAGATCAAAGTCAAAAGCGTTTAATCAAATCATTGAAATTGTCACTTGTTCGCCACAGAAATGCATTTTGCCTATAGTTGGTAGCAGCATGAGGAACATGAAGAGCAGGGTTAAATATATTGAGTTCGGAAGGAACACGGAGATTAATTTTATTTAGTAAGTAGCATTGTGAGAGATAAATGAATTATTAAATATAAAACAATAGAATTAGTACGATCAGGGTAGGCAGACAATATAGGCGAGCATAGCTGACTAGTGAAAATGCAGTATGGAAATCGGTATCTGACGTGATCATCCTGCTCGTGTGAACGGCGAGCTATCAATAAAATTAAATCGGGCTAGTTCGCGCGACAAGAAAAATAACAGATACAGACCGTCTAGTTCTAGTTGGTTGTGCCATTTTGTCTCACCGTGTGTATGCCTGCGTAAATTCTTATCTATTTGAAAGGTTTTATTTACCTTGCAATGTTTGTCAGTATGTTTGTTTAGGTCAAATCTTGCAAGCAGAATTAGAACCACTTCCTCTTATACTATTAAGTTGAAATTTTACCTGTTGGTTCAGTTCCGATGAGAATGCATTTTAATGGTAAGCATGACCTGATTCTTGGACCAGAATTGGCTCCCGACGGGGGGACTCCTCTACGGACAACAGCACAGACACGAAATTTTGTGTTAAGAGATCCTATACGTTACGGGGATGGAACGGCACGAAATTATAAAAGAATTTTCAAATAGGCAGTCCAGAAGAGTTCAAATTTAAACCTGAGTATTTTCAATATTAAAATTTCTTTAATTCGATCCTAAAATTTCTTGTATTTTCATAAATCGACGAAAAATCGTTACATTTCTATATTTCGGTAGGACAGACCCCATATCAGTAAAAATTCTGAAAAATCGGATGGTTCGAGACCACTGGATGTGAGTTGCTTGATAAGCATTCCTCTAGACTCTAGACGGTCAAGCAAGGCTTGACAAGCATTGCAAAAATATACATTTTTGTCAAGCATTTTCCACATTAGGTAGTTTGATTTTCAAGCCATCAAGCTTAGTTTTAGACCGTCAAAATTGCTTGTCAAGCACGTACAATTCACGAGCTTTACAAGCAATTTTGACCGTCTAAGGAGCCCTTAAAAGTAGGAGCACTATTCAAATCGCGTGTCATGGCTATAGAGGATCCGGGCGCACCGTCCAAGGCAATAAACCCTCGCAAAATGCGTAAAAGAAGCATGGCGAACTTTCGCCGGCGTATGGCGGCGCGATAACGACGAGCGATCGCTCCGCGTACGACCGGGCAATAATATTTGCAATAAAAGCGCCGCGAGTGTAACGGGCGGTGAGCGCCGTGCGCGCGGGTGAACGGCGACGTAAATAATGGTTCATCGCCGGGGCACACGCCGACGTCTACGTCGACGTCGACACCGCCACACGCCGCACCACCGGGCAAAATGGCGCAAGGCAAACACTTTTGTTTTTGCGCGTAAACAAAAGAAAACTCGGATGCTTCCTAAAAATGGCAATGTTTCCGGCAACGTCGTAGTGCTTGTCGCGGACCGACCCTAAACTACATGGGCTCACACTCGATAACTGAAAATTTCCAGATAGACTCACATCCAGGTGGAATATCTTCAAAACTATACGATTGATAGAACACCAGTTTCTGTTCACAAACAAGAATGAGCATTTTGGGCACATTTTCAACGTAGGATCACTGGCGATTTGAAATGTACATGTTGTCCATTTTACTGTAAATTAGGGTGATTACAAATAATAATTATAAATTCAATTAAATTTATCTATCGGTATATAATTGAAAGTTATATAACTCGTAATATGTCTGCAAACGTGATCCTACAAAGTGATGTATTTCGAGTTTTCATTGTGCCAACTTTTAGCGGAAAAAAATAGTACGATACGATTTATCGATAATAACGCTCTCGTTATTATTAGTTATTATTATTGTCGCGAAGAACTCTTTCTTAGCGAATTTCATGCACGTCGCCAGAGTCACGAAAGTCACTCATTACGAAAGGTTTAACTCAAACTACTAGACCGTTCGAAAGTAAATTAAGGTTAGGCCCAGCAAATTCTAGTCGATAGCTAAGTACGACTAGCCATCGTAATTCCCTTTGTCTCCGAGCTCTGCATTTCCATGTTATTTATTACTCCGAATTGCATAATATATTGATCTCGCCGCAAGTCGTCGAGCAAGCACGTTTGCAACTTTGTCACTCGAAAGTTGGACTCCCCTTAAGAAAATAAACATTTTCTCCGGGCGCACGCGGAGAGGAAATGACAGAAATATAGAGTCAGGCTAGCGCCGCGTCGGCAACGCGACTTGGAAGTGCATTAACTACTTAATAAACCGCCCGTAGTTCTCACTTACACGTAAGAAAATGACAGTGCGCCACTCGAGACGCCTAAGAAGATCTTAGAAGGTCCTTCTGATTTTGTGGCAATTTGTTTCAATGAAATTTCACATTTATGTTGGATGCTGTAACTTGGTAACTAAAAACAGAACCATTTATTTGTCTCATATTGTTTCACACTAATTGTTCGGTTCGTGCACGCGTTGCGTCCACACTGATGAAATGCTCCTTGCACGTTACATTGCATGTTACCTTTCATCAGTCTGTACGCAGCATAATATTTACTTATTTGTCGTATAGGCGTACACACGTACATTGCACGTTGCGGCGCCGCAACGTTACTACGACGCCGCAGTGGGCGAATAGTGGTGAAGTTAACCCTTTACTGGGAACATGATTTAAAACGACGTAATAGGGAACTTCGGTCTGTGGGACCGCTATTTTGAATTATTGTTTATAAAACACACTTCTACCTAACAACAATTCATTTAAGTACCAATATCAAAAGCCTGGTATCTTATGAACTGGAAAGAGTTGGGTATAACAGTTATATGTATTGTCTATCTTATTATAAATAACACTTATGTCGTATTCGTAGCACATTTTTTTTGCCGATTTTCTTAGAACACTCTAAACTTATAGGATCCGAGCATTTGATGCATTTATAGCCTGTATTGCTCTTATTGGTGTATAGACAGAGTTTGCAAGTCTTCATGTTTGTCTGTCATGGTCATCGGTACCTCCGCAGAAGGTCTCACAGACCGGTACTAATAATGACGACTTTTTAAACCAGCGCTAAAACAATAAAACAGACGCTCCTATAGATACGATTGTCGGGTGCGCCAACACATCGGGAACTAATAGGAGACTACTGCGAGCGGAGGGTCGCTGAAGGGCGGGGGGACGGACTGGAAGCATTTCTAAGAAACCATAGCGGTCTGTGAGACCGATGTTCCTGGTTAAGGGTTAATTGTACGTAGAACTCGGGAAATGAGGTAGTCAATGCCAGTATCTTCTTTGTTGATACTCATTTTATACACTTCGATTATAAATTAACAAAAAGTGTTAGTATTACGTTGTTAGAAAACCGCTTGTTGAGAACCCCTGAAGTCGTTAATCACTATAATCACTATAATCACTATAATCAAAAATCAGAAGATTTCAAGATCTTCTTTCATTTCATTGTGCATTGGAGGTTTTTTATTTTTATTTCGATTTAATGGCTCGTTGATAACTAACGCAGCCTAATAATGTCATATTTTAAATGTTGGAAACGTCCGAAATTTTGAATTATTTCGAAACGTCATCCTTCATTTATGAAACGGCCTTTGCCGATGTGATCAAAGTGTTTTATTTTAGTTTTTTCGCTTTAATTCGCCTCAATTGGAGGCATTTTGTGTTGCAAAAAGGAAAAAGCTCGATTTTTGAGATATATGGATGATGAGTGATCGTTCGTCGACGGTAAAGGGACCCATAAACTAACATGCACAATCGAAAGTCGTGCACATCCGTAAGTATATCTCATTCAAACATAAGCGTTTCCCAATCCAAGCTGGGATTTCCTTCGCTGCTATTCAAGTAGCGTTTACTAATTTTATTTTACTGCGAATGATCATCCTATGAACGGATTATTTACAAAACCTTATAAAATATAAAAATATTATACAGTTTTTTTACCATGTTTCTTTATACATTTGCTAATGTTATACAATTTTATACAAGTTTACCTTATTTTGATATTATTATATAGTCTTTAGTATAAACTTCTCTGCCAGAAATTAAGATTGAAGTATCTTCTTTCATTTCATTGTGCATTGGAGGTTTTTTATTTTTATTTCGATTTAATGGCTCGTTGATAACTAACGCAGCCTAATAATGTCATATTTTAAATGTTGGAAACGTCCGAAATTTTGAATTATTTCGAAACGTCATCCTTCATTTATGAAACGGCCTTTGCCGATGTGATCAAATTGTTTTATTTTAGTTTTTTCGCTTTAATTCGCCTCAATTGGAGGCATTTTGTGTTGCAAAAAGGAAAAAGCTCGATTTTTGAGATATATGGATGATGAGTGATCGTTCGTCGACGGTAAAGGGACCCATAAACTAACATGCACAATCGAAAGTCGTGCATATCCGTAAGTATATCTCATTCAAACATAAGCGTTTCCCAATCCAAGCTGGGATTTCCTTCGCTGCTATTCAAGTAGCGTTTACTAATTTTATTTTACTGCGAATGATCATCCTATGAACGGATTATTTACAAAACCTTATAAAATATAAAAATATTATACAGTTTTTTTACCATGTTTCTTTATACATTTGCTAATGTTATACAATTTTATACAAGTTTACCTTATTTTGATATTATTATATAGTCTTTAGTATAAACTTCTCTGCCAGAAATTAAGATTGAAGTATCTTCTTTCATTTCATTGTGCATTGGAGGTTTTTTATTTTTATTTCGATTTAATGGCTCGTTGATAACTAACGCAGCCTAATAATGTCATATTTTAAATGTTGGAAACGTCCGAAATTTTGAATTATTTCGAAACGTCATCCTTGATTTATGAAACGGCCTTTGCCGATGTGATCAAAGTGTTTTATTTTAGTTTTTTCGCTTTAATTCGCCTCAATTGGAGGCATTTTGTGTTGCAAAAAGGAAAAAGCTCGATTTTTGAGATATATGGATGATGAGTGATCGTTCGTCGACGGTAAAGGGACCCATAAACTAACATGCACAATCGAAAGTCGTGCACATCCGTAAGTATATCTCATTCAAACATAAGCATTTCCCAATCCAAGCTGGGATTTCCTTCGCTGCTATTCAAGTAGCGTTTACTAATTTTATTTTACTGCGAATGATCATCCTATGAACGGATTATTTACAAAACCTCATAAAATATAAAAATATTATACAGTTTTTTTACCATGTTTCTTTATACATTTGCTAATGTAATAAAATTTTATAGAAGTTTACCTTATTTTGATATTATTATATAGTCTTTAGTATAAACTTCTCTGCCAGAAATTAAGATTGAAGTATCTTCTTTCATTTCATTTTGCATTGGAGGTTTTTTATTTTTATTTCGATTTAATGGCTCGTTGATAACTAACGCAGCCTAATAATGTCATATTTTAAATGTTGGAAACGTCCGAAATTTTGAATTATTTCGAAACGTCATCCTTCATTTATGAAACGGCCTTTGCCGATGTGATCAAAGTGTTTTATTTTAGTTTTTTCGCTTTAATTCGCCTCAATTGGAGGCATTTTGTGTTGCAAAAAGGAAAAAGCTCGATTTTTGAGATATATGGATGATGAGTGATCGTTCGTCGACGGTAAAGGGACCCATAAACTAACATGCACAATCGAAAGTCGTGCACATCCGTAAGTATATCTCATTCAAACATAAGCGTTTCCCAATCCAAGCTGGGATTTCCTTCGCTGCTATTCAAGTAGCGTTTACTAATTTTATTTTACTGCGAATGATCATCCTATGAACGGATTATTTACAAAACCTCATAAAATATATATATATATATATATATATATATATATATATATATATATATATATATATATATATATATATATATATATATATATATATATATATATATATATATATATATATATATATATATATATATATATATATATATATATATATATATATATATATATATATATATATATATATATATATATATATATATATATATATATATATATATATATATATATATATATATATATATATATAAATATATATATATATATATATATATATATATATATATATATATATATATATATATATATTTTGATATTTTAAGGGTGTAAATTTTTTTAAATTATTTTCAATAATATATAAAATTAGATTCATGAAAAGTTACTTATCTGGGGTCCTGGTGGACCAGAAACATTTTACCGATAGTTAATGTCCTCTTTAAATACTTAGGGCAGCAGCACCTGTTTCCGCAATTGATAATTTATGATGTTCTTAGTTATTGCAGCCGAATTACTGTATGCCCTTGGATGTAATAAGTATAGGAGGATGGTTTCTGTAACAGAAATGGATGTTAGTAACTTATTTTAGAAGAAATTATATGATTGAGAATATTTCGACACAAGTCGTATTCATCTCAGAAATGTCATGGAGATGAATACGACTTGTGTCGAAATATTCTCAATCATATAATTTCTTCTAAAATAAGTTACTAACATCCATTTCTGTTACAGAAACCATCCTCCTATACTTATTACATCCAAGGGCATACAGTAATTCGGCTGCAATAACTAAGAACATCATAAATTATCAATTGCGGAAACAGGTGCTGCTGCCCTAAGTATTTAAAGAGGACATTAACTATCGGTAAAATGTTTCTGGTCCACCAGGACCCCAGATAAGTAACTTTTCATGAATCTAATTTTATATATTATTGAAAATAATTTAAAAATATATATATATATATATATATATATATATATATATATATATTAGATCTTTCCTTGACACAACCGTGGCACTCTAGTGTGACTCCCGAAGTGAGCTTGCCTTAACACAGGGGTGCCTAGCAAGGCGGGCTCGGCTGCTCTTTGCTTAGCATAATAGAAAGATTATCATTTGCGTTTAATGTATGCGCAGACAGATGTATCATGTATATATAACTTTAAAAGCATACGACGGCATTGTCTAAATTGTCATTTCATTTTCTGTTGTGCTCATGAATTTGAATGTATATGTATATGTAAATAAATAAAAAATAAATAAATGAACAAAAATACATGGAAACAAATGAAACATGCAAGCGTGTACCCTCCTTCTAATGCACTTGACAACTGAGCGGTGCCGCTCCGGCACATTTCCTCGGTTTGCGTGCGGTGCTACGCCGGTATTCACCGTGTGACATAACATGGATATTTGTATGTAGGACGCCATAGCGGCTCCGCTCAGGCGCCGCGCCGCAGCCGCGCCGCATCGTGTGGCCCGGCCCTAAAGACCCAATACATAATCATAACATTTATTGTCTCTTTAATAAAAGTGTATTTATAGTCACTAAAACGAAATTTGATCTAAGATATGAACTCTTTATTGGGTTGACAAACGAATTGAATATATATTTACCTTAGCTGTCACTTCCCCGTATACGCCCAGTAAAGTAGCCATAGCTCGTTCCGAGCTTACGTGACGGATGTCCACATGACGGCTAAATGTTTGATGACCCATGCTACGTCCTATCGAGGGTCGTCGGTCGTATCTCTTGATAAGTAGCCATAGGCTACGACTGATAACGGCGTCGTTAGGACGTTCCTTTGTGCCCGGCTCATATTGCACCCCACAAAATAGCCTTTATCTAGGGTCGGCGTTGCTAATATATTTTCGTCCGCGGTTCTATCGTCATGATAAAGCGCCCAGGTAAGGCGATTCACTTGTGAAATTACCTTTGTTTTACACAAAAAATGGAGCATACGCTGAGGTACACATAATAAAACCAGAAACCTTTGACTCTTTACGCATTGTTCATGCAATAATCGACGGCGTAACCACAAATGCAACAAACCACGTTCGAAGACTATCGATTTTTAGGGTTTCTCTCCTTCTCTATTAGACCTCCATATTGAAACTTTGCGTGTAAAATTGTCATCGACGATCTATGCTATCCGAAAAAATTGAATGGCCTGCTTCGACTCACACCTAACATACGGAATAATCGTTTGGAGGAACGCGAACGACGCACGTCGCTGTTATTATTGTTATCATTGGGTACATTATTGGGTATTTCTAAGCATTCAATTCTTTATCAACAAATACACAATTTATTATCAATGATCAAATAAATTGCTATTAGTTTCGCCGGAAATTCTATCAGCGCCACCTGCGTTTCGCCGGCTCAGAAGTTTACCAAAACCTACTATGGCTTTAAGCAATCTGATAGCCTAAACAATCAATGATATTAGTAAACGCGTGATTTTACAAAGAGAAAGGCAACACAGACTTCCAGTAGAAACGTCAGCGATAGGAAGGAACGATTCGTATAACACTTTGTACTAAAATATTTGTAATTATACCTCTCATTATGATTACGTGATGAGATGTTTCGGGTTGTGCCAGAACTACATACATTAGCAAAATACTTCAACACGACAAAATCACTTTGTACAAATTGTGTTACGTTAAATAAGCGAGTTTGAAACGATACACGTGGCGTTTTGTAAAACCGTCTCCCGCATCATTTCAGCCTTCCACTCACACACCTACCCCCCCGCCCCCCTCCCTCCTCATCTCGTACGCCCCGTTACATTGTTCCAAATATCGACTAGGTCCTTGTGCCTTAATGGATCCATTTCAAAGGGGATTAGGCTAATGAAGTGTGATTGGATTACAATGTGCGTTTTACTTAAACCCGTCTTATCGAGTTACCCAACTAAGAACGAGCAGGATTACGGAATCAATGCTCGGGGGAAAGGCAAGGGTATATCGGCGACGCAAACGCTAATCGCAAGTTTTCGGAATGAGAACGTAACGATAAAATTTCCTAGTCACACCATGGCTGTGAATTCGCACTTCTAGGCCAAGGACGCCGGAATCGCAATCATGGTCTCCTAAGTCCGATATCGGACACTGCAGTCGAGAAGAAGATAGTTTATAATTTTCTGCAATGACAATTCTTGGTGCTGATTTAAATTGAGGCAGTTATTTTTTTCATATTCAAAACAAGTTAGCGCTGACCCGAAATTGCCATCTTGTAGATTTCAAGTCAGTACAGCGCTGTCGTGTCAATGCTGACACGCGTCAGCTCTACTGACCACGTGTAAATGCCGAAGTCGCTGGCACTGCGTTGTAGGGTGACGTTGCGTCGTATGGAAAATCTTAACTAGCGAAATAACGATTTTTCTCGACTGACTTCAATAACGTGCGTATACCCTAATGTGACAAGTGGCTGCTAAATATTATAGTAAAAAGTAATTCTAAAAAGTTTATCATTGATTTTTTTATTATCTTCGAATTTTAATTGTTTTTGAATATATTATATCCACATTTAATGTTATCTTTTTCTTATATATAAAAATGAATCGCCGTGCGTTAGTCTCGCAAGATCTCGAAAACGACTCGACCGATTTGAATTATTATTTTTTGTTTTGTTTGCCTTGATTCAGGGGTGGTTTACAAAAAAAAATATTTAGGAAAAATTAAAAGAAACTGAACTGAAAATCGAAAAAATCGAAATTGGTCATTTTGTGAAATGGGCCACTTTCAATAGATGGCGTTCGCGGCGATCCTATTGTTTGACAGCTGCCTTATCCATAACTGTTATCCATTCTGTGGGATTGTGTAAAATATCAAAAAGTCGAAAAAGTCAAAAAAGTCAGAGTCAAAAAAGTCGAAAAAGTCGAAAACGTCGAAAAAGTCGGAAAAGTTGAAAATGCCTAAAAAGTAAAAAAAGTCGAAAAAGTCAAAAAAGCCGAATAAGTCGAAACACTCAAACCGTAAATGATTCGGCTATATTATAGATTTCAATGAATTGGATTTGGAAGGTTGATTAGGATCAATAAACGCTTATGAAAAGTTAAAATAAAATCAATTTTAGGTGGTGCAAAGTTCACCGGGTCATCTAGTTTATTATAGTTTTAGATGTTTTTTGTTATGAACTTACAGCGACTTTACCCCGATCATTTTTAAAAAAATAACATTATTGTTTTATATTCCTTAGATTTGTATTTCTTTTTTTGTATTTAAATTTCTTTTATACGTTAGGTAATTTATTTTAATTATCATTCTCAATTTGTGTTAAAATGCTTTATAAACGCTAGCCCTGGCACGGGTACATCCCAGTTGGGAGTCGTTGGAAAGGCATAGCTACGAAGAGTTCACTCAGTTAATGTTTCGCCATTGGTTATCGTCTATATAATGTGGCAAACGCAATAGTATTTTTATAGTGACTTAAAAATAAATACATAAATAAAACTGCTTTGCTGCTTGTAGACCAGTTTAAAAATTCAAGAATTCATGCGCCAGCTCATGCAGCTGCGTCTCCGCCGAAATTAGACTGACGATTCCCGATTAGTTTTGCATCATATGATTAGAAATTTAGCCGATTCCACCCGTTATCTACACCTGCATTATAAATTCGATTCTTGATTCTAAATATTTAATGGTAGTCAGCTCTCAGCTGTGCTCCCACACAGGCCTCCGTTCCCATAAACCTATCGATATCTATCTGCTGCTTTAAAATAATTTTCTCAGTCGTGTACTCCTCGTAGGATACTAACTGAATAATAAAATTAACAAGTTTACAAATGTATATCACGTATTTATTTTCTTTTAAAGTTTAGCTTCATTTTAGAGTTTTGAAAAGTTTAGGGATCGCTGCGGTTATCGATATAATAAAAGGTATTCGTTTTTTCATAAACATGAAAAAAATAATTTAAAATATTTATTTACGACTTTAATCAAGTTTGAGAATCGCTGTACTTTTACACAAACTACGAGTATAGGTTTTACACAAACATGAAGGAACAAATTTATAAAATAGTTGTTTTACAGCTCAATCTAATTTGATAAACGGTAAAACTGAACCTTGTAAGTGGTGCTGTGCGTTAAAGATAGGGAATATCTAAAATGGACAAGTCTTGTCTATGACGCTAAAACGTCTTAAGCACAGTATCTACCTTTAATAATTTATATTAGTAACAAGATTTGAAACTGATGAAATGGCACATGTTCAGACAGCTCTTGAAGTGTATTTTTAAAAAGAGCGGCGTAACCTTTATTCTATCAAATAACAATGCTAAATACTATTTATTTTTAGCAATTATATACCTACATTGCTATCCGCTGATTGGCAAGATTCATCTTTTAAAAAATCTATAATATTTCCCCGCTAATAAAACCTAGCCTAGGCTTGTCTGGTAAATTGTACGCGAAGCCGAGACCCGGGTGACCTACCTAGACGTCGTTAGGAGTTTTAGATAATGATTTTTTCCCCTCTTCTACGTCGCCTAATGTTTTAATTTATGATTATCATCGTTCTTAGTTATTATCTTAGGCTTTAGTTGTTATCAAAATTTATTTTTGCTTGTCTGCTTTGTAGATCGCACCACAGATAGGACTAAGTGCATATTAATCTGCACTTCTGCTAATATTGTTATTTTTTAAATTTTGTACTGTAGAGGAAATTAAATATTAAAGTGGGACGACCAATGTTTTATTTTCCAAGAAGTATACGCTGTCGATGCTATTGTTCTGGATTTTAAAGATGTAAACTATAATGCATTACGCATGTTTGCATCGTAACATCGCCGTATGTACTTTTTTCTAGTACACTCGTCCCATCTCTCTCTTTCTCTGTAGCGATATTCGAAACCGGAATGCTCTTATCTTCCTACATAACGCCATCTCCCGGCCCCTAAATCGATTTGCAATAAATCTGAGTTGTAAATGGAAGCCGACATCAACATTGCTTAACGTCGGCATAGAAAAGGTGAGTATGAGAACGACTGGGACGTATAAATTCACGAAGTGAATGCCCGTTTCGTATCGCGACACATTCACGATTCCCATTTGTGCCTATTAGCAACGCCGACGGAAAGTTCTAGTGATGCACGTTTGATTCTAAATTGTATGCGTAATGGCGATTTGTAATGGTATCGATATCGCTGAACCGTTTTTAATTGCTCGATATTAGCGATACTTCCTCTAAATCAGCGATTCGTAACCTCGGGTTGAATGCCACCGAATGGTTAAAATGGGTTTTTCTGAGGGATAAAGATGAAAAACAAGGATTGAATCATAGTTCAGTCAGAAAACAAAATTATTAACAACATCATCATCAGATCTAACCACCCATCTTCATACTAATCATTAAGGATTAAGTTAATTAAAAGATTTTAGGTAATAGATACATTTTAAACAAATGTATTACCTAAAATAATACCGATATGCATTGGCCGCAACTGCACCGAATATTAAACAAATTGTTAGAACTAAGCAATATCAACCGTCTCACTAACTTGCATTACTTGTTAATTTAATAGAAATCTGCTAAGAAACATGTGTTTTCTTTGTTTAATTTTAAATGATTGAAACTAACAAAAAAATATTTTATTTTTGGTACAGAAAAAATGCAATAACTGTTTTTTTTAAAACTGAATATTTTTGGGGGTATTTGATAATATCTAAGCCGCTTTATGGGTAATAGCCTCGAAAAGGTTGGAAACCGCTGCTCTAAACAATTGCAGTTTCAGCAGCCTCTGTCGCCTCTATTGCCTCAGTCGTAGTTTAGTTTGTTTCGTGGTTTAATCGCACTGCCAAATAGTTGACACCCCTATAATAGTAAGATTTCCCAATGAGTCATTCCTCATTGCACATATCATTATTACCATCACCGTCGGATTTCTCTTTGATCTTTTAAACGAAATAATTCTCGGAGATACCTTAATTATTTATCGGAGCAATCGGAACCCAATTGTTTAATATTTTATTTCTCGAGTATTTATATAGCTGTAAAACAAATGGGCCGCTGATACTAATAAGCACAGAAAACGAAATATGCTTCTCCAAAGATCATTTAAATTGCGATAATATTTTCGGGTGCCTATATTAGTAGATCAATTTAAGAACAGAATGTTTTAAATCGTTACATACAGGTGAGTTTTAATTAACCGGCATCCTTGAAAGGGGGGTAAAACAGTACTAGCAAATAAACAGTACTAGCAATTTTTAGTAAAAAAATGTGGGAAAATCATAATATTATATATATATATATATATATATATATATATATATATATATATATATATATATATATATATATATATATATATATATATATATATATATATATATATATATATATATATATATATATATATATATATATATATATATATATATATATATATATATATATATATATATATATATATATATATATATATATATATATATATATATATATATATATATATATATATTTCTGTTTTTTTTTAATTTGAAAAATGTCATTTTCTGATAAATAGTATAAACCGCTCTGAGCACGATGCGCCATCTAGCGGTAGGCAAAATATCGTTTATTAGTGATATTTTACCCACCGCTAGATGGCGCAGCGCCCTCAAACGCCTGTCAAACTTTTATTTTACAGTCAAGTATTTCAAATTTTCGATTTGAAAAAAGAAATGAAAAATATAAAATATATATTTTTGTTTTTTCCCAAAACATCCAAAAAAATATCTGATTAAGTCGCTTACCTACTCGTGCTGATTTAACTCCTTGAAGGATGCCTAAAACTCAACCTATATAATTCTGTGTGCCATATACGAAAGGTAAAGATTTTATTCTTTCTTACCTTACCTATTTTTAAAAATCGTTTTCTTACTTTATTAGTTCTGTTTCATTGTTCAACGGACTTATAAAATGGATTGCGTACTTATTCGATTCGTGACGCCCTTAGCGTATAATAAGAATGGTCGTAAACTGCTTGATTTCTGAGTTTCATTGCCTAGACGTCGAACGGTGGCTCGAAACTGTATGTTGGGGGACATAGAAACCAACTTTCTTCTTTCACTGTTTTCTTTATGGTGATGGATAGACCTTATTAACCGTAACATTATTTGACCTTTGTTTTATTTGAACTTTATACTTTAGGTAGAAAAAAAGATTTTCTAATGTTTTTGGCTGGAACTGATAAAAAAATCTGAATTGCTGCTTTGTCCTTTTTTTTCTTAATTCTTATCTGCTCTACTATCGTTCGCATATTGAACGTATACATAAAAATGCCACTCTGCCAGATGAATGTATCGGAATAATGACAAAAATAACATTTTTTAAAGCATTTTTTTAAAAATCTTATGTTATTGAAAGCCAAATTTAACACGGAATAATAAGTAATACTACATTATAACACAAGTTGAAATTTTTAAAAATTACTTTTTTTTAATGACATTGATCGTTTTTTTCCAAAACCTTTACCCCTAATAATAGATATGATGCATCTTTATTTATTATTATATTATATGAATGCAATATATTATAGTAGTTTATATTATATAATTTAAGCATTCAACCATTACGCACGCGGCAATACCTAACCCCCCCCCCCCCTCCCCCCCACTCAGAGAGGCTCCGTATTTTCAGGACCGTTTTTAACAGACCCGTCGCTATTGGATGTGATGTTCACACAGTATATTCTGTCGCTTTATTTCTTTGCCGATCAGTATACCATGTACATTCTACAAGCAAAAATAACCAACCAACAGCTATACAGGATGCAGTATACAGCAAAAATAACGGATCGTGTCACGTGTGAAGGCACAAATACTCCTCCATACATCTTTGGGTACGGATCCGTTTTTTTACTGTTCCTGCATCCAGTTTTTGATGACAAAACAGAATGGCATATTTTATCGGATCTGTATTTTTTTACCGGTTCCGGAATACTGTCGTGTGTGTGAACTCGCTCATACAATTCCATGCGCCATCAACGAAAAAAACCTACCCAATAAAACGGGCCTGCAAAACGGATTGCTGTGTGCAGGAGCGGTAACATAATGCAGAATTCTGCCTTGATACGGGCTTTCGCCTAGTTAGATAGACTAAGTTTTAAATTATTTTTGTTTAAAAAACAATTGATGGAAATATTTTTTTTAAAATATGGCTACAATCCAGCAACTTTTTTAATTCCTGTACTTCGTATATATTAGCATTATATGGTCAAATATCGTATGTCTTACATCACTGAATGACCTTGCCTTTAATCGATACTTCGATGCCTCAATCGATTATATATTATACAAATAAAATGGCCTCTCTATTCTCTCACCTGTACGATAAACATCTTGACATATCCGCGGACGCGCGCTACGCAAGATGGGGAGGTAACCGATACAGTCATAATCTCAGCTCTGAACACGGGCCATTTTGTGGGGCGGGATATGTGCCGGCACAAAGGCGGCCCATAACGTACCCTTTATCTGTCGTATCTACGAGAACTTATCCTGGAAGACAGGCGGGGGCGTTAGGTGCCAGCTCCTCACACCGCGACAAAGGCACAATACCTGGAAGCATCATATATTTAAGGGAAAAGTGCTCCCAAGAAAGGGAAGGGAGAGATTGAGAGAGATAGTCATATAAAGGATTTTTTCTTCAGATACTATTAAAAGCCAACTTTTAATGCATGCTGACAGCGTAATGACAGCCAATTTCTTGAGATATCTGCCATTCTTAATATAAATTTCGTTTACACAGAAACTATGCATTCTAAAACAAAAAAAATAAATAAATGGCGCTTTATGATTATTAGTTATCTTAATGTCGAAAAAACTATTATACCAGGCAACACAAATAAGTGTTTTTCTGACACGTTAGACGTTACAAAGATTTGATAAACGACTGTTTAGAAATAAAAGACGGACATTTCAATTTCTTATTTCCGAAAAGAAATCGAGTTAAATAGAAATATTGTTTCTCACTACAAATAGGTTGTGTCACCCCAAGACTTTCCTGGCAAAACTTCCCAGAATCAACAGTAACTGGAATAGGAATGTTGTAAGATGCGTTGTCTTAGTAAGCAACATTATAATTCATAACCATAGATAACATTTCATATTATTAACATTTGCATAATAGCGTGAATAGCGGAAATCCATTGAAAAAGCTTCAAAAGCGGACGTCGGCGTCCAAGCAGTCAAGTTCCACAGCCGCGGTTCATATGTAGTGCAGTGACATAGGTAACAGAAAACACTGACCGCCCACAACTTTAACAAACAAAATACAATTATAACAAATAAAAAAAGGTGTACCGATTTAGTCACAATCTTTTTAACTCTTACCATGACCAAATGATGCATACACGCAATAGATGCATTTTAGCTCAATCGGATGAAGCGTTTAGGCGCTATCATGGAGGAATATGCAGGGACACACAGACTCATAAACAAACTTCAGTCTGGAAATAGTACTACTCATCTTAGGGGAGAGGGGGGAGGGGGGGGGAAGGATGGATGATATGAATATTTCTGTCTTCGTATCGTTTTTTTTTAGCTCGTTCACAAAACTTTCCTCTGCCGGGAAGGTAAAATGCGTCGCGAACATTTTCACGCATGATTTTTTACGATCACAAATGTCGTCTGAAACCAGAGAAATCGTTTGAAAAACTTCACCTGGCATTTAAGGACGATATAGCTTCCAAGGCAATCTTCAAATCGTGAACCCTTGGTACAAGGAATTTAAGCTCGGTTGACAAACTTCGGCGGACGAAGTTCGGGCGGCCCTTTGGCGGCTGTTATAAAAGAAAACGTTCTGGCAGTGGAAAACTTATTTTAAGGGAATAGTTGAATTACAGAGATTCAGTAGATATCGCAGATTAGATCAGGAGTACGCATGAGTTTTTACATGAGCATCTTCGCGTGAGGACGTTACTTTAGCACAGGGTACCGCACACCCTCACAGAGGCTCAGAAGCAGGCTCGTGTGGACGGATGACTTGCCATGATAGCTAAATTTGAAACAAGACCATCTCGGCACGTTTACGACATCGTTACCTGTGATGAATCTGGGATCTTGGAAGATTATACTGGTGCATGAACTAGAAACGAATCGTCACTCGATCATTTAGCTGTTTTAAAATCAGCCACCGCCTACCAAAGTGAAGCGAGCGAGTGGGGCAGGAAAAGTATTTTTACTTTGACTGCGTATCTGGTGACAGTAGCTTTACGAAATCAAAGGAGCAGTAACGCCGATTGGAATTTCAACATTTGGTGGTTTTATATCATCATCCTAGAAACCTCATGCAATATTATGTAACATTACACTGACAAAAATATAACGATGTAGTACACGGTAATATGCATGTTTCAACAAGGATTACGTATATTAGTCGGATTTTGGTCCATACGTATAAATTAACATAACGCGTAATGGTGTTGACGTGGCGATAATTACCGCGTCGTAGTGCTATTTCATTACTTCGCAACCTTGGGATCTCGTTTCTAACATGACAGCATGTATATAGCATGTAAATGTATATACATGCTATATAGCATGTATCTACATGCTATATATGTATATGCATATGGTATACACATGCAGACAGCATTTATATGTTTATACACATGAATCATGTTGGAACTACAGTATACTGTTATTTCCGTATTATCCGTAAGGATAATTTCGATACTAATGGAATTTCAACAAAATTTTTTGTAATTCAACAAAATTACGGTTGAAACATCGTTATTCTGAAAAACCGTAATAGCAAAATGGTAATATAAGAATCAATCCAATATTTTTCTCAGTGTAGTATGGTCATCCTAGTATGGTCATACAGTATTCAAGAAAAATGTAATCCTAAAACTTCCTTTTATTCCGTATTAAGTATAGATTCGAAAACGCTTTGAAATTGCAAATACGTAGTAAAAATTAAGGTTGCGCATGCCAGCGGCTAAAATGTTATGCAATTGGGTGAAGGTCGGGTCGAAGTTGCATTTCGCTAATGGACTCGTTATGAACTGAGGAGAATGGGCGAACGAGCGCTCCTAAAGTGTGTCATGAATAAATTTAAATGGATAACGAAAGCTCCGCATTAATCGGACGTAGGAAATTTTCAGGGGAATTTACTCGCTGAAAAATGAACCGGATTAAGCGTAGTCTAAGAGGTCATGAATATTTTTGCGGGTATAACCGTAGTATGGCTGAATTAATATTAAATATATAACGTAGACCGAATTTAACATATTCAAAATAAACTCAGATTCGATAACGGTACACACAGCGCTAATAACGCTAGCACCAGCCCGATCCTACAACATTAGGCTAGAGAGATGCGTATTGTATTTATTTAATACATTTCAACATTAGATTTTGCTCTAAATAAAATTTCTCCGCAATTGACAACATTTAAAACCAGATAAACGACAAAAAAATATGTCTGTCTTTCTGTCTGTATTTCTGTTTGAGTCTTCGATATTTCAAGAACGCGTTGTGTGATTCCGTCAATCTATTTTATTGATCGCCAAACTATGAAAATGGAAAGAGCTGATTAGATTTAGGGTTCCGTACCTACGATAAAAATGGAAGTTGCCCTACAAACGGATGACTGTAAAAACACATTTGTAGCCATACGGTCATTAACTATTTATTGATTCTCCGAATTTAAAAGAAAACCATTTACTCAATATTTTTTTAATAATCGAAGTGTGCATTTTTGAGTTACATCGATAAGATTCAGAGGCCATAACTCAATAATGCGTTGTCCGATTTCGAAAATTCTTTCTCTAATCTTTCTTATTCTTCATCTACAATAATAATGGGAGCTGGAGCATACAAACGGACCTCGTTGGAATCATATTTTTAGCCGTGCCTTGTCCGATTTGAAAAACTGTTTTGCTAATAGGTTTTAGTCATAGTATGAATGAGCCGATTAAAGCTGCTATAACTCGTACAAAACAATCCGATCCTAGCGTTATCGTTTTGAAAATTACTTACTCATTTTACTTACTACTAGTTTCCATTATATTCCTTCACTGGCAGATCGACAAACGTACCACGATTTAGTCGCCCTTAACAAGATCACCAACGGCATGGACCTAGTCCAGCTAATACAATTCCTGACCTCTTGCAGAACTACAAGACAGTCCACGTCGATACAACACATACAACACATCCGAGTCGTTACACTGATGATTACGGGCAGGTAACTCGCGTCTACATCGATCGGTATGCATCAATCGATATATTCGCTTAATCGATGTAAACAACCCTTTCAAACTATGGATTCAAAACTTGTTAGTGTAAATGTAACTTAACACATATTCTCTTCTATGTAATTGGTTTTCATATCCTGTGTAGGTATATATTATACATCTATATCATACTTTTATTTGTATATATTTGAATGCACCTGTCTTCCATATGCATCGTGTTGTGTATACGTCGCAGGAAAATAATAAAAACAGGGATTTGATAGAATCCCTAAATGATTTGATCAATTCATGGGAGATGTTAAAATGACTACTCAATTTCTAATTAAATTTTTTTTCTAAATTGTTTCAGGTGCAGAATGTCCTGTTTTTCCGTCGATTGAAAAGGTGAGCTGTTTAAACGTGAAGCATATTTTGTATGTCTCCGATCATTATATTAGTTGTATGCTCGTGCACATATCGTCTTTAACTCTACCTAGTCTGTAAAGCGTATAAGCGGAATAATTTTAACTAATACTACACTTTCATGATTGATTGATATACATTTTATTCATGAAATGCTTCGTTTATCATCTCGTAAAAGCATGTTTATTGCAATGTATTTCGTTTAATCAGTTATGCTGATCAACTAAGTTGGGTTATGGAAATGTATCCAATTTTACTGCTTTTGCTTGCGTGCTCGCAACGAGTTTACCGCTAGTAAAACAAGATATTGGTAGCACCATTGATTATATAGCGTATATGATTGCTCAACGTCGTACTGCGATTAGGCAACTATAATAGGGTTTACCTACTAAACGCAACGTGTAGATGGCACTCATAGTTCCAAAAATTGAATAATCTTCTCTTATTATGTTCAATATGCTATAACAGTATGGTGGCGCACTGTAGATAGCGTCTAAACACGCCTAAACAGTATAAAATAATATTATAACAAGCGATTTTTAAAATCAAAACTCTTATCTATTTAATAGTATTTATATAAATATGTAAATTTTTAAATTTGATATACAGGTTTCAATGATTAATAATTACGTTCTTTAATGTTCAGATCGACTAATAGATGGCATTCTATCTCTCTGTATTATTTCTGTGATGTAATTAGCCTATTAAGAAAGGCTATAGATAGCATTAATTTAAAAACTTTAATCTGATAAGACGAAGATAAACTTTAATTTGAGAAGAAAACAATCAGTCGAGACATTGACGCAATATATAGATACTCCCCCCCCCCTCCACCCGTCTCCTAGCTAGTTCTTATATACCATTCCTCCCTTAGTTATTGAGTTAACGTATGTTATTAATTTTTGTCTTGTTTTCATAATTATGTTTATTATTGAAACGATTTATTAGACCATTATTATTAGACCACTACTGTCTATAACTCATTTATTAGACCACTACTTTTTCAAGAAATCTCGTTATATATTAATTTGCTTACATACACATTTAGCGACTATAATCCTGAGGTATGGTCGTAAGATATTGGAACTTTTCATATTGCCATATTGCTAATATATTGCCACTTGCCATATTGCCATATTGCTAAGATATTGCCACTTGCCACCATATTGTATTCTGTTTTGTGTGCAATAACGTTTTTCAAACTAACTTATAATTGAGTGCTTTTATCTTTATCATTGGTTAAATTATTGAGTTTTTATAATCAATAAGTCCTTCACACTCAAGGTAACAAAAAAATACATACATCGTTTTTACAAGAAATCCTACATTTGTGATTGTAGTACAAAGTAACGCCTAATTGCAGCCGTTAATTGTACTTTCGTCTATTTACTGGTGTTGTAATTAATGCACTGAGATAGTGAATCAGTAACAAATTGCCGGCTCTTGGTTAATAGGCTTCCGTGTCAGAGAGCTGTTTTGAGACGCCGAATACTAATGGAAAAGCCTCGCAGCTCTGACCTTATCTGGCTGACAGCGAGAAAATTAGTTTGACCTATAACTGAGCCATCGAGGCATTGAACCGGGATTTCCCGACGGAACCAATTTCCCTGGGTATTTCCATCCAGAAGGTTCGCTCTCCTAGTGTAAATATTGTACGCTATTTAGTAGGTTCCGTAATCGAATATATCTCTCATAATAGTTCCCCTGCATATCATTCTGCCCGCGTTATCATCAAATATGGCGGCGTAGCGTTTCTAAAAGCGTAGAACCCTAGCTGCGTAGAGGCGTAGCACTTCTTGATATTAATAATTCTCTACTGCCACTGGTGCCTCAACACCCTGTGACATTGAAAATCGGCTTTAACACTCCTGGACTCGCTACTGGGTAAAAAGAACCCTGTAGTAATTTATCTTTGATGACATTTCTGTTTTTATACGTTTATAACATATACATATTTCTAAAATCTTACAATATTACACATTATTTTCTCATACATAGTATATATTACAATGTAGTGTTAATACTCTGCTTATATAATTGTATATATTATTACCTTTTTTTACTTAAATTTATTGAATATAATGCAGTTTATATAAAAAAAAAATTGTTTTAATTGCATTTTTTTTCTTATTTTTTTTTAGTTTTAATTTGTGTAAAAAACACATTGTTACACTAAATCCTTTGTTAGGTATAAAAAGTCTCTAAGAATTGGAATCAAATGCGTCAGTTCGCGCGTCAAAAACCAAATGTTAACTAAGCACAGCCAGATACAGACCTTATAGGTCTTAGTTGGTTGTGCGATTTCGCCTCATTTCGGATATTCTAGCACATTTATATGCTATGTTTTTTCTCTATACTAATGTTTATTTTTAACGATTCTGCATATATAACAGTATGTATGTACATGTCTTTTTTGTACATTACTTTATAAAATAAATAAAAATAAAATTCTGCTATTTACGGCATACCTACGTTCAAATAACTGTATAAACAAAACTCATGTAACTTACTTTTTTGTGATGTTATGAGTCTTTTTTACCCGGTAGCGTGGTAATATGACTAATATTTTTGTTTTTAAAACGTATTTTTGTTTTCATTATAAACCCATTTCAAATAATGGCTTTTTTCACTCGGTTGCGATCAACTACTTCGATAATAGGGCGCGAGTCATAGAGTGTTACTTATACAGGATAAGTTTTAATTAACCGGCATCCTTGAAGGGGGTGAATCAGTACGAGCGCGTAAGCAACTTTTATTTAAAAAAGGGGGGGGAAACAAAAATAAAAATAAATCAAAAAAATTAATAAATATATATTATAAAAAGCGTTAAGCACTATGTGCCATCTAGCGGTAGGTAAAATGTCGCTAGCATTGTATATTAGCATTATTTTACCCACCGCTAGATGGTGCAGCGCGCTCAACACTTGTCAATCTTTAATTTAACTGTCAAGTTCTTAAAATGTACAATAAAAAAACTGAAACATTTTTTAAAGATTTTTTTTTTCAAATATATACATATCAAAAGTTGCTTAATTGCACTTATTGATTTACCCCTTTCAAGGATGCCGGTTTATTAAAATTTATCCTGTATATACGCGTCCGTTCAGACAATATGTCATCGTAGTGGTTTAATGCAATTAAAAAATAAATAAATTTTATACATCCAGTTTTTACTATAGTTAGTTACCTTTTCATACTGAAAATAATAATTTCTACCTAATTATATGTATATGGGGTATTTAGGACGGTTGGGTCCTTTTTTCAAGGAGTGATTTTGTACATCAAACTAAACAAGGAAATTAATATTTTTCATTAAATCAAAACATTCTTATTACTAGGTTTTTGTTATGAAGAGAATATTCTGCATAAAAAGCCGAGTTAAAAATTATGTATTACTTTTTTGATTTAGTTTAACTTTGCGGCTGTTACCGATAAAAAACATTTTTAGTGTTACTTTAAAATATTGAAGACAATTTTTCTTAGTAACATAAATCCAAATCAAAAAACGTTACATACATCTTTAACTCCATTTTTCTCGAAGAATATTCTCCTCTAAACAAAAATGTCTTACGTCAATAAAACACGATTTTCAAAATAAGACAAATATCTCCGTTCTGGTTCAGTTTGATTTACAGAATGAAATGACTAAAAGAAATGCCCGTCTGGCAAGGATTGGCAAGCTGTGAAACATTTTTTTTGCATTGACTAGGAAAGACGTCCAATATCAACCTGTATATACTTACACGTGCGTAATTCTCACAATGCGTATTAAGGTCCAATCCAAAATTATTCCATGACAAACAAAACCTTTTACTTATTTTAGTTTTACTACTAAATCACATACATATCCTTTATATAATATTTATGTCATATGTACTTACCTACTTATTAAGTAACTGCCTAGGTAGCAGTTTAAAAAAAGTAGCAATCAGCCGAAGTAATGCGCTTTTCAAGTCTAGTGTAGTATCAATATTTGCATTAAATCTCAATGTTACATTATTGTGACAGTTTTAGGAAAATGGGCGTCGCGTGCATTTCTTTAGCAATGACGCAGACGGCATTCCTTAAACTGCCCAGGTAGCGATTGTCCCCCCCCCCCCCCCCAACCCGCCTTAGATTTTTAGTGTACAATAATCTCCTCGAACTACAAAACTATGAATAAAGTAAATCTTTAAAAAAAATGTATCCCGTTTTTGTTCAGTTAGGCAGTGTAGTCTGCAACGGGCGAACCCGTCACTCCATGCCGATATAACAATATGTGATCGTTCTTTCAGCCGTGGGATGAGCGTAGAAAACTTTGGGACGTTACAAACCTACCGTCCAGCAAAGCCACGAACCCTAAGAGGCCAACGCCTTACGGCGGCGCACCGGGTAAGGTACCCAGCGGGCAGCCTTGCTCCCTGTCTACAAGCTTTGGAAGGATATACACGTCTGGAATTAACCATCAGGATACCTCCAACCTCCCGACTAGTCACGGGTCCGAAATCGCATGCTGACCTCTACCTGACGTATATTCAGCGGTGATTCAGTTTGAATCTATCGCGGACCAAAGGATCTTTTGCCCGGCTCTAAATTCAGGATCAGGTAGCCTAATGGTCATTTTAAAAGTGGTTGACAACGAGTGAACATCCACCCCCGCTGCTTAGGAGACAGTATATTTCTATAGTCTCCAGACTCTTTCAGCAATTTGTCAGAGTGCACAACCGATTGGCGTCGCAGATCGGTGCGCAAACCGTCTAGTAGCGCCGGGAGGCAATCCCCCAGGAGAAACCGATCCACCAGCCGTGAGGCCTGAGACGCGAGAGCTTTACCCGGGGTAGCCCTCCACGCGAGGAGGCTTCTGAACAGTGTGTGAGGAGTTGAATCGTGAGTAGGACCGATCCGAAAACACAGTGTATCTTATGCCCCAAGCTGCACGAAACCATTCGCTATCCATGTTTTTGTTCAGTTTGTTTCATAGAATTAGAACATGCCCGACTAGACAGAATCAGCCTGTAATATAATGCTCTATGCTTATTTGAATAATTTTCGTTGCTGCATTTTTCAAAAATTATAACATCACAAATAGACCGTGAAATACTTTACATTCGCCAACGTTGCCCTCTAAATAAATTTCGATCGAAAGAACTTGATATGCGCGTCCGGTGAATTTCAGTTACCGAAAGTCTGCCGTCTAAAATACGTCTGGAAGCTTTCCCCATATATTTATTGATCAGCACTTGAAAATTTAGAGCGGCGGGCGCAAATTATTCGCCATCTTGCCCGTCGCTCGTAATAATAATCGTTCGAGCGGGACTGCCATATTATAAGAAAAACGTAGAGAGGCCCTCACAAAGACCAGAATTCACAATGCACAAAACCAGGAGAATACATTATTGTTACAGTGAAGTACGATCGAGATTGGTCAGAAACTTTTCGGAACTCAAGTGATTGCGTGATTGCTAAAACAAACCCGTGGATAATCATCATTGATAGATATCAATCAAACGGTTTTTAAGTGGAAACCGTGGCAGTTAGGTTTATCCGTAATGTTAGAAACCATGAAAGGCTTCTCATAGAAAAAGCCATAGAGTAATATAGTAACCGGAAATTCATAAATTGTCATCACCGGTGCTTACCGGTAGGAAACAAATTTTCATAGTATTATTAAAAATGATGAAGTTATAGCTAAGAAAAGCGAGTTGCTGAAGATCACATATCGCTATTATGAAACGCCCTGCAAAAGCAGAGCTTTTGACGCTCGCCAGTCGCAGCAAACTTCCAATAGCAATCATGATCCAATTATAAATGTGGTGTCTGATGACTTATCTCATGCGATCCTGAAGAAGTTAAATGTGGCGTGATCCTGGTGAAGACGGTATCTTACCAGAAATGCATAAAATTAATACCGAAACATTCTGGAGGGCTCTGGAAATATTATTCACCAAGCGTCTAATTTAAACCAGAGTTCCGGCAATTTGTAAGAATGCCATCTACACATTAATCCCTAAGAAAAAGGACATCAGAAAAATGGATATCTACAGGTCGATCAATCTCTTCTCGCACCTATGTATATAAACTTTTCACGAGGATCATCGTCAATAGGCTTCAGTATAAGATAGACTCGTATCGTCTAAGATAACAAGGTGACTTCCGGTCAGTAGCACTTGTGACCACCTGTAGACACCAAGGACCCTGGTCGATAAATGCAATGATTATAAAAATCCGATTATACTGACTTACATTAATTATGAAGAGGCATTCGACTTCATAGAAACTTGGGTGATCGAAGGTGTTCGATCGAATTGTCGGATTGGTGATGTAGCGGTTTTTTGGTGATTTACAATGATGAAGGACTATGGCGTCGAAAAGCTTGCATATAGCAAACGTTCCCCATAGACCTATCTTTCTCTTTCTTAACAAGGGACCAGGGGCGGGGCGTTCATTCAAAATAGCCTCTCCTGTTTTATTTCGTGCGTGAATTATTTCGTCGCCTAACCAACGTGGCGCGCGTTGATTCTCTCGCAGATGTCGTTCGTTATTGACGCAACGAACCGTCTCGCCGAGGAAATTCACTCGCCTTTCAGCAGGCTATTCTCATTATGAAAATACCTATTAAATCAATTTAAAACATAAGCTATCTCGACTATACATATTTGACTAGACTGACTTGACTTGAAGTCAAGAAATAGGGAAAAGGAGAACATTTCGCTTCTAGACCTATTTGTGATGCTTAATGATATTCTACACATGGTTTCTGCAAGAGAACACAAAATTACGGTTTGAGTTAAAGTCAATTATTGTAGTTCTTAAAGAAATTTTAGAAAAGAAATATTTGGTATCAGCAGGTTTAATAATTCTTCAATATCTATATTGATTATCTTAAGCATGGTTCTTATATATATTTTCTTCTTAGTTATATCTCATATTAAATACAAATTCTGTATTTCTAGATTTATAATCCTAATTTTGTCTGTAGAGTCTAAAGATATATGTATAATGCTGCTATACAACATGATGTGCACATTATTAGAGCTGTACTGTTGTATAAAAAGTGTTTTTTCGAAACACACTTTTGTAATCGTCATTATGTGGTACAATAAATAAAATAAAATAAAATGTTTTGCAGACGATACAAACATTGTGTTTGCGAACAAATATTACCAAATTATAGCAGAGGATGTTAATTCGGTTCTATAGACACTGCACTCATGTTTAGCGCTTGAGTTTTGTAGCACCCGTTGCACGTTGTCCAGGGTAGTCTGCACAATATCGCCGAAACATCGGGTGCTACGAAATTCACTAGGTCTATCCGTTTATAATCTTGTTTTTGATGTCAAACAATTGTGAATTATCACATTCCGAAGATTTCTTCGGAATGCGATAATTCGCAAGGGTCGGAATGCGATAAATTTTTAATTCTTTAATCGAATTATTTTTAATTCTGTCGATCGAATGCAATAACAAGACACACACTTACGCACATGTTACACGCACACATACATATAAACACGTCACAGTAGGGTTGGTTGTAAAAGATTGTCATATGGAAATAAATTCGCCCGTTATGTAATGTCACTATAAAGAATACAAACAAACTTCGATTTCATACCGCACTCGTAGTTTACCTGCAACAATCTCGTGATATATTTAGACAAAACAGTTTATACGATATTTCTAAAAGTCAAGTGCACATATAAACTAGATATTGTTGGCAAGGAATCTATCCAGTGAGGGCAAGTCCGGGCTAGGATGCGGAATGAGTAGTGTAAGACGAGGCAAGTCCGGGTGGAGGTGCGGTAATATCGTAGAACGCATTTTTTGTAGTACGCAGGGACAAAGAATAAGCATTTTTTTGTTCAAAATTAGCCAATTTTGAGCGGGGTTATCTCGGAAACTGCAGTATACCTAGCAAAAAAAATGAGATCATTCTTGTGGTACTTTTTGTCAGTTTTAATTTTGTACAGATTGAACTTATCGCTAGGACGCATAGTTGCCGAGATACAAGCAAAAAATAAAAAAGGTACCTAATACGTGCCCTCCCCCTTTCTCCCCCCCCCCCCCTTTCCTCGCTCGCATCCTAGGAGTGGGGACTTTTAGTACAGTATAACAGACAGTAGCGCTTCTTAGAACAAAATTGAAATTGAAGCGAGCTACGTCACGAGTCTAAAGAGCTCGCATAAGCCACCATAGGTCTGCTACTCTGCCGATGCAGATATTCAAACGTTCAGGAAATTCGCCAACCTTCGTCTGCGTGTAACGCCATCCAATGGCGTTCGCCGAGACGTATCCCTCTGCTCACTTCCCTCGCACCCTGTTAGGTTAGGTTAGGTTGTGCAACGCCCTGCAACGCCCTGTTGCTCGAGAGTGCATCTGCTGTTCTCTAGGTATACTGCGCTTTTAGTATGTTTATCTCCTAACAATAAAGTTATTCTATTTTATTTATTCTATTCTAATATTTTGGATGCAGTCAACTGACGATGATCATACAAATGACATTATAAATCCCAGAATCATAAAATCCTCCAGCAAGAATAAATAGAATTACCCACGATAGTCATATCGTTGTACGCTTCTTTCATGTCATGTTTATACTTGCACGTCGATCGAGCGGATGCTCTGTTTGAATAGGTTTGTTGGTACATAAAGGAATCGCTTTGTAATCGTCTTTTTGTGTTTCTTTCGTTTTATTTACACACTTTCGACGCGAACGAGCAACAGTTTAGCCAGATACTGCTGGTTTATTCCAGATATAAACGATTTATATCTGGAATATAATACGCAGTTGTAAATAGCAGGAAACAGGGAATGAATGTGGTCTTGCGAAATGTATAATTTGTGCTTTCATTAATTTGTTTTTTTTCTTTTAGTGGTGATAACATAAAACATCAAAACATATCCAGTAGAGCCTTGATAATCCAAGCACCGAAAATGGGTACCTTGTTCACATTCAGGAAGCGTTCAGACTATAGTAGGTACGAGGGATCTTTAATAGGGCATTTAAAAACAAATAAACTAAAGATTTATCAAAATTATATACGTACATTAACAATTAAATATATTTAAAAGAATAAAAAGACACTACTGCCGTTACAACATCTCCAAAGTATAGAAGGCTGCTCGCTCCTCATACTTGGTAAGTTTTAGCGGGTCTTGATAGTCGAGTTGCCGTAAAAAGCGCTTCTAAACACCCTCAATTCTTCTAACGCAGAGATGCAGTTTTAGAAGCTATACTAGGATCTATATATTGTAGTTGTTGCTATTCCTTATTGTGAAATTCTCACATTAAGCAGGTTTATTATCTAACACAATGTCTTACAACCAACCATACTAATGTATAACCTGTGTATGGACTGTGTATGCATATAATGTATGTGTTTAAATGTGTACAACCGACTAAACTGTGTAGCCTGCGTGTGGACTGTGTGTGCGTATAATAAATGTATGTTTATAAGTGTGTCTTATTACTGTATTCGATCGACAGACTTCGAACACATTTTCTTTAATTTTATCCTAACGGAAAATATCCAGCCTGGAATAGAACCCGTAATCACTACGCTATCGGACCGTCATTGTTGGGTGTGAGAAATGGCAGTCACCAACGTCACTCGTACATACATACGTAGTGTGAAGTACCCTGAATTGTTGAATTTCGCTTGCAACTCGGGACTATTAGTCGCTATTTTTTCCCTGGGTCGCTACACTCGATAGCGTCATATGGGTGAAATTTCAGCCATTTTGGATTCGTAGTTTGTTTCTACAAGCGCTGTTGGCATGTTCGGCGATTATTAAAAAGAAAACTTGATTGATCAAAGAATTATAATCCATTGGGGGGGGGGGGGGCGTAATAATTAAATTGACAATAGTACTGCAAATGTTAGAGGAGGTTAACTTCGAGCCCGTGATGAAGGGAATGGCAATTTACTACTGTCATTGACCATTCGAGAGGGTCTGGAAAAAGCATGCCAAGTTAGATCAAGTATCGAGGTTCCCAAGACTGTTTTCATAGAATACAGTGGGATTAATCTCCAGAATTCCTAGCCCCAGATCGTAAGGTCAACAATGAGTAATACCTAATACCTAGAGGTTTTACTCAGCTTGCATGAGGCTATCCGCAAGAAGGATATAAGATCAACTCGTTCCAATTTCATCATGCTACGCGCCTGGGTGTACCCCTCACTGCTCATTCGGCGAGTTTTTGACCAAACCAAATTATTAATGCTGCCCGCCTCCCCCCCCCCCATCCCCTCTCTCCCATATTCGATAGATTTAGCCCTATGGTTTATTTCCATCTTCCCAAAGTTAATAGAGAACCATGAAAAGACGACCTTTTGCGACAACAGATGATATAAAGACATGTTTTTTGAAGAGCTCCAGGCACACCAAGAAGGGTATTCCAGAATTGTTTTAACGATTGAAAAACTCTGGCATAATGCATTGTGTCAAATGGGTAATATTTTTAAGGTGGTAACGTTATCAGTGATGAATAAATAAATATTTTTGAAATGATCGCAACCGTTTAATATACCATTTCAAGAGTTTTTATTTTTCGCTAAAGTTGTATTGAAATCGACGTATCGCCCGAGACAAGTAATTCTTTCGCTTAATTTGCATTTGCCTTCCAACCGACGAGGAGGGAACGTTTTGTTAACGCGCATTTTTGAAGATGGATATATATATTTATTTTGAGCCCCATCAGACGATTAAGACCATTTTCAGATTGAAGTCTACCTGTGTGGCTGTCTGTATGTATGCCTGTGATTCTATGTGTGTGTGTATTCCACCACGGTAGCGCCCAAACGCTTAATCTGATTGAGCTGAAATTTGGCATGCAGGCCAAGGCAAGAGTTGAAAAGGTTGGAGTTGAAATTGGCCCACCAGAGGGCGCAGTACTCATACTTCAGTTTCGAAATATTGCACTTAGAGACTTGAAATTCGGTTCACCAAAGGCTTGTTGGAACGAAATCATTTTGGTTGAAATATCTTGTATATAAGCGACGCAAAAAAGAAAGAATATCACCGTATTTAACGCGCGAAAATACTACATATCACCGTATAAATACAAGAATATCACCGTATAAATGCGCGAAAATACTACAGTATTTTTGGAAAAATACCAATTTAATACCACGGAATTACTAAAAATACTAAAATATGCTACTTTTGCTGTCATAGTAACTTTACACAATCACTATCGCCGGGGGGGGGGGGGGGGGGGAGTTGTCTGCTTGCCGATAAAGTCTTGGGGTGACACAACCGATTTTTTAATGAGGGGCGTTTCCCAGCTTCTTTCCATCTACATAGCAAAAATATTGAATTGCGAATATGGGATCAGTGACTAGCGCAAATCGCCAATAGATAGCACTAAATATTTCAGTTTTTATTTGAAAGATATATAATAAAGTTCGATTCGTGTCGGACTGTTTATTTATAGTGATGTCGTGATTACTTTCCCGTATATTTTATATTTGCAGTGGCTTTCGCGCGGCGTTTCGAGCGTGCGAGCCTCCCGCTAAATTAACGAGGTTTTTCAGCTGAAAGCGACTTCGTTAAGCCTCCGGAATGAAAATTCACGCCGCGCCGAACTGCGCCACGCATCGCTTCACATGCGCCGCTCACGCTGCCACCTCGCATGGCACGCCGCCACAAATCTCGGATTCACCCTAACCGGAAGTTAATCTCATAACTGACGCGGTTCGTCTCCAACACTCCGGATTTCGGATGTTAGCTGCAACCGAAGTCAAGTGAAAGTTGGGCAGTTTCATGCTAAGCCGCCATTATAGCGCCACTATCTGAAAAAAATCGATCAAGAGGGCGATTTCTGAGGCCCAAACGTAAGTCTTTACTCCTTGCTGCTGACGACAATGTTTTCATATAGCAAAGTATCGTGCTTACAATAATTACAACTACAAGAGCATACAAAGTTACAAGGAAGCTTTCTCCTTCCTCGTTGGTCCACCATTTCCAGATGGAAGCCTATCTGTAATCTGTCTGTGTCTCTGTGTCTGTCTGTGTGTATGTGTGTCTACCCCTCCACGATAGGGCCCAAACGTTTCATCCGATTGAGCTGAAATTTGGCACGCAGGCATCATTTGGTCATGGCAAGAGTTGAAAAGATTGTAGTTGAAATCGGTCCACCAAAGAGCGCGGTAGTCATACTTTAATCTCAATATATTGGACTTAGAGATTTGAAATTCGGTGAATAGGTGCCTTGTTTGGCCGAAATCACATTGTGAAATTTTACTTGGAATATCTCATATACAAGCGACACAAATAATATTCAAACTACGCCATATTTCAGAAAATACTACATCGTATTGGAAAATAACCACGTTAATACCACGGATATGCTACAAATATGTACGAAAATACCATGAAAAATCTACTGGGGTGAAGGCAAATTGTCGCGCGGGGGAGGGGATTGGCGGTTGACGCGAGAAGGGTGGGGGGAGTGTTGGGGTGACCCAACAGTTTTTTTTTTATATTTGCTAATGCGTAATATTTAATTTATGTTTTTTATTACATATGTGCTCCGGCAAATTTTGATTCTGGTATAAATTATAAACGGTAGTTTTAATACTTAATCCTTAATCCTCCTAAGTCTTAAAACTCAATGCATACAACTAATCTATGCTATATATTAATTTACCACGAAATAAATAGGAATGAAAAAAATAATAGGGCACATAGGGCAACCCTTCACTGAAGCATGCCATGACATGAATAACTGCTAAAAGAAAAAAAAAAGAAACGTCACAAGAGGACTACAGAAAACTAATATGGGAGAGGCAAGAAATCATCCATATCCCTTAATATAATCTGATGAATATTTAAAAACTCATTAATGATAGTCGCTGTATCTCTGCACTATCTCAATAATGATAGTAGCTGTTTAACATGAAATTCCAACACCTGCGCCAGATAACTACTCGAAGCGAGGTAATCAAAACTTTTCGACGTCCTTGTATGGGATGCAGTGCGATTGGACTTCCGTTGATGAAAATGATTCCAGGCAGTGAAGCAACTCTGGCTCATGTCATTGGCAATGTAGAGCGCCGGAAATTACGCGTCAGCAGTTTCGTCGGGCAGGTGACAGCCTATACCTATTGGCTGTATTTTCATTATTTGATACGTATGTTCTCTATACTTAGTTTGTGTTTTCTCTGTACCTTAGTGACGCATTTCTCTGAGGGGACATTTAATTATTACACTCTGTCGACAACGTTGGTATGTGGGGTTGGTGAAACTGCTTCAAACGAATAGGAATAGACAAGTGTATCACCGATACAAGGAGCAATACATCAAACAAAAAGCAAAACAAAAATTTCCAGAATATAGTAAATATAAAGTAAAGAATAAAAGAAAGAACGACACAAAGACAGTAATTACTATTGCCCTAGATTCTACTTTCTCTACTCGGCTCTAAGTTGCTAGTATACTGGTCGGTTGATTTACCTTTCCCTCGTTTCCTTAAAGGCAGATGGTTTTCAACTTTAAAAACATACCTTCTGACGTATTTAGTTTACTATCTTAGAGGCACTTCTAGGTTGGATGACGCAACGCATAATAATAATAATAATAATAATAAACTCTTTATTTGCACTTAAAAATTAGATACAAAAAGGCGAGCTTATTGTCAAATGATAATATCTTACAAACACTGCACTGTGCTTAGGTTAATTATTAGCCTAATCATAGTGCATTGTTATATGTGCGCGTTTTGTAAGTTCACCTACATAAAATACGTATTGGAAGTCTCCCGTTTCTGATGCTGTGCGAAAACCAGGTTTCCAATCTTGAGTCGATTTTTACCTCAGTCGGATAGAGAGCAAGTAAACACAAATATTAGTATTTAAATAATTTATTATCTATTAATTAATTAGTATACAGAGACGACTTACCAGAGTAGTTGATTACTGAAGAGAGAGAGTGATTTTATACATAAAATATCGGTGTTTTATACTCACATTATGACGTTGAAATGTTCGAAAGTGCATCAAAATGTGCAGTTCGTGGCGATTGAAAGACGTTTAATCATTACTGATTGCGAAAGACACAATTCAATTGAATTATATTGCTATTGACGTCAAGGAAATTCGTGTGAACAACATTACACGCGGTATAATAAAAATTGACATTAAATTATATTGTTGCTAGGCTCCTACATACACAAGTATTATATTTAAAATTAGGAATGCCCGAGAAGAGAAAGGAGAGAGAAAGGGAATAATTGGTTACGTCTTAGAAAAGTATTAGTTTTTGAGTTGAGTCTTGAATGATTGTAAAGAAGGAGAGTTTTTTTCGTATATTTTCTGGGAGATCGTTCCAGAGTCTTGCACCGTGGACGCAGAAAGTGTAGGAGTATAAATCAGTATTATGACGGGGAAGTTTGAGTAAATTGTCTGAGGCTGACCAAAGTTTGAGACCGTGGGAACTTAATGGTTCGAAAAGCTCGTAAATATATGATAGTGTTCATTGGGACAATACACGATAGAAGAGAGCAAGTATGTCAACATTTCTCTTTTGGCATACTGGCAACCACTTTAACCGTGCCCTATATTCGGACACGGACATTTACGCGTTCCAAACGTTCAACCGTTGGGATGAAACTCATACAAGCTTGTACATAATTCGCTACCATAATTTGTATAATTGTAATGTATAACATGTATGAGTATAGTTCTAACATATATAGTTCTAACTATATATCGTGTATATTTATATTATTTTTGTGTACTATTTTATACCTACCATTATTTCAGTAATAATATTGAAAGTAGTTTAGTTGTCAAGTAGCGTCAGTGCTACTTAAAAATCAAGGCAGTATATGTCGTATGCTCAGATACAAGCTGTTCGGTCTAGTTCGGCATTCGTCTAGAACAGTGATCCCCAAAGTGGTCTATATGTACCCCCAGGGGTCGATTTCCAGTTGCTGGGGTCCATCTCAGCGAGAAAAACAAATAGGGGTACATGTAATGTAAATGGTGGTCCACGTTATCAGACTCCATTAAGGCAGGTCATCTTCTATACTACATATCTATACTAATATTATAAAGAAGTAAAGTTTGTGACGTTGTAGGAAGTAATCTCTGGATCTACTGAACCGATTTCGAAAATTATTTTACCAATAGAAAGCCACGTTATTTGTGACTGTCATAGGCTATATGTTAATCCGAAAAATGTAAAGACTTTTTCGTGGTAGTCGGATTTGCAAAGTAAGTCGGAGAATAAGCGGTCGAACGAAAACGTTTCTAACTAACGCTGCTTTAACGATGAGAGATATATGATTAAGTTCTAGAGAAAAGTTGTAGAGCTTGATAATGCCTACAAAAAAGTCAGCGACAGCATATGTCTAACTTTTACATTTAAGTCACAAAAAGTACCTAGTATTTTATATTAAAAAAATAATTTAAATCGTTAGGTCATGTTTATTGGTCATATTATCAACAATTATGAATTCTTATCAAAATAAGTAAATTTATCGTCTCAAGTTTTTAAAACAAAATACTTTTCCCTTTTACTGCATAAATAGTTAAAGAGATATTACGCTCACAATAAGACACTAACAAGAAGCCACTCACAAATAACGGTAGTATAGTCAAATTGGCATGCAAATAAATACATACATACATACAGTAAAAATATAACCCTTCTTTTGGCACTCAGGAAATAAATCATAGCACTCATTACTAACCGAACCACACTCATAATTTCATCACAGGTAAAAAGTTTTACCGCCAAACGAAGTGGGCACGGGTCAGCTAGTAAACGATAATGCTTAATGTCGTATCATACCTAAAACAGATTTCGTCTATTAACAGCACAGTATTTTAAACTTATATTAATCGCATTAAACAAAGTCCAGCGTCTCAAGTGTCATGGAAGGAAATCAACACACAGCTCAAATTGTATTACTAGACGAATTGGGAGGCCAACGCGCATGACTAACAAGGGAAAGTGCTAGCGGGATATGTGAGTAAATTACGCTTTAACGGGTATCTGTGCGAGCCAGTAGAATAGACGGATCATATGAATGAGCAAGCGAGATAGTCCGACATGGGCAGTTACGTATGGATTTTTAAAATGCTTCGTAATTCAAGGTCGTGTTCGCTTTGAAATTAATGCGCACCGTTCACTACTTGTAATATAACAAGTGCAACATTTTTTCTCACGAATTTTGTCTGACCTCATTAACAATATAATTAACAAGAAATCGAATTGTGTCTTTTGCCATAAGTATTAATCAAGTCAGGGTACCTCTGGTCTAGAATTATCGTATGGGCTGTGTATTGTTTTTTGCTTATATAGTTACAATGTATATCTATACGATCACACTGATAACTTATAACCCTAATGTATACAAATAAATAATAATAAACATAATAACTTTTACGCATATTTGCCTAATGCCCATTTCGAAACAATTAATTTGGAAGAGTGCGCCATACCTCCCAGGGGTTGTATAAATTATAAACGTAATACCCGGTATTATGCCCCTTAGTTTCTGAAATATTCTAATTAATTAGGTTGTTGCCGACGTCATAAATGCGTACCTAGGCTCTGATTTATCTGCTCGTTTCGACGTAGAATGTTTGCTCTTATTATACACATTTAATTACGTAATTGAACGCATGTAATACAAATATTACACAAGCATAAAGCCAGTATAAAGCCTATTCAACAATATATAATACTTTACCGGCCTACCAACCGACGAGGAGGTAAAGTATTGTGGATATGTATATATTTTTATTGCCCCTCTGAATGGGCTGAACTCACCAGCACCATGGCTTCATATAGTATATGGTATAGATATCCTGTACACTAGATTAAGAGACTTTAGATTAGCAGTTATCAATTGCCTTTTTATAGAATCTTTAGAATAATTGCATATTGTACATGTAGAATTCTATACCTACATATAATTAAACTCGTCGGCATTTAACTTTTCTCCGGTTTGCCAACTCAATTAAAAACTCTGGCCAGAAAAGGGATATTGCGAATATTTGAAAACCAGCTTAAGGAGCACCTGATAAACGAGAAGTATTATGATTTATACCTTTAAAATATTTATGCATTGTCATTACCATTTATTATTTTTAGTTTAATGATTTTCTTTGATCTGCTTTTATTATTTTTGACTATTTATTACTTCTGGCTATTGAATACTTTATTTATTATAATTTTTTTTTCTTATTCCAGTGATCATTCTTAGTACCTTTTAGTTAATTATTTTTTTCTTTTAACCTGATATTATTTTATGATTTCTTGTCTTTAATTAAATACTTTTTATTATGTTATATTTTGAGATTATTGATAATAAAAAATATATTTTAATTAGTATAGGAAACTTCACTTGCGTGTGATTCAGCCTGTCTTGAAGTAAGAAAGTGAAAATCTAAAAGATCAAATGCAGTATATTTTAACAGAATATATATGTTTTCCTTGATTTTTTATTAGCTATCACTGTATTTTGCTAATTTTATATTTATATATATTGGCTAAATTTCAACAATATGTAAAAATAAATTGAATTCAATTGAATTGAATTATATCATATGCTTAAAAAGAATTAAAAGTATTTTTAGTTATCATTTGTACCGTTAAGACGCATTTGTCTGAGAGCGTATGTTAATTAGTAATTAAGAATTTAAATAAATAAAAGAAAAATTTTTTTTTCACTTCTGTATGTTCAAAGGCCGCGAATTATCTCCTATTTCTTTCCCTGCTGTCGACGAATATCGGCGTAACTTTCGCGACAACATGTCTCCCATGATTGATCTGCTCGCGTAAGCCAGATTAAAACGGCTCGCTTTAGAGATTGTATCAATTATTCCGCGTTTGCAGTGATCGATGCGATCAATCTCACCTTCTTCAATTTGGCTAAGGAGGAAATTGCATTAGCTGATGTGTTTTAACATAAGTACTCGTGGAAGAGTTTAGGTTGATGGCGGCCAGTGATTGATGTCTGCAATTTACCAAAAATGTTTTAATGGTAGCGAAGTAAATGGTAGTGATAGTATTTATGGTAGATTTCATTTAGGGAAATTGTATTAAAGAATTAAGTCATATCAAGACTGTCGATAGCACTACTGATATTTTATCAAGTGTTCCATGTATTTAATATTGTAAATTGATTCTTTCTCCTGCAAGAAGATTTATCGAAATCAAAACACACACCATCATTTATTTATTTATTTATTTATTTATTTATTTATTTATTTTCAGGAAAACCAACAGCTAATTATAATTTAACAATGCCGGAGTAACATAGCAGAGAGCCAATTAAAGGTTTTCACGTTTAAATAACGTTGTAGAAACATATGTGTTCTTTCAATTAAAGCTATCGATTAAGAATGCATCAAAAATTATTCAACAATTAATGCTAAAAAATTCACTGTTCAGCCGCTGCCTAGCTGAGTTAACACTCGTACAGAATAGATCAAATTTAATCATGTCATTGAAATTGTCACTTGTTCGCCACAGAAATGCATTTTGCCTATATTTGGTACCAGCATGAGGAACATGAAGAGCAGGGTTAAATCTATTGAGTTTGGAAGGAACATGGAGATTAATTTTATTTAGTAAGTCAGGACAGTTAATATTATTGGAGGTAGTTTTTAGCAAAAAGGTTAAGTCCGCGGTTTCACGCCGCTCAATCAAGGGGAGGATATGAAATTTCTTGCATAAATTGAAATAGTTAGATGAGCTGTATGGGATTTTCAGACGGAAGCAGAGATATTTCATGAACTTCATTTGAATGCGCTCGATTCTGTTTATATATTTGTCATAACAAGGGTTCCATACTTGAGATGCATATTCCAAGATGCTTCTGACAAAAGTGCAGTAAAGGATCTATCATCGCAAACGTCGCAATCAAATGACACACCAGCTCCGAATATTTTCGATTTTAGTGTTGTTTACCAACAAACGCATGGCTCCACAGAGTTTTTATTTCTAAGATTGCACGAAAACCTTCCTTTTTTATTGGCTTCGGCCTGAGTGATTTTTAATATGCCTGCGCAAGATTTTGCTTTAGGATACTCTGTGTCATAATAGGAGGGAGGAAGGAGGGGGAGAGGGGGAGAGGGGGAGAGGGAGAGATGGGGAGAGGGGTGAGGGGGAGAGGGCGAGGGAGAGGGAGAGGGAGAGGGAGAGGGAGTGGGAGAGGGAGGGGGAGGGGGAGAGGGGGAGGGAGAGGGAGAGGAAGAGAGGGAGATAGGGAGGCTACCGGAGGTCAGCCTCCAAGTAAAAGTTCGATCCCGGGTGGGACTCTGTGCCTGCGAACCGGTTTTCCATGGGAATCGTTCTTCGGGCGGTCCTGGGTGGTTTGCGCACCGTGCGGTATCAGCCAATCGACTGTGCATTCCGACTGATAACCGGGGGAGTTTGGAAACAGCTTTGTTTTCTATAGAGCGGGGATGGATGTTAACCTTATAACATTCGCCCTTGAAACGACCAATCGGCCACCCGATCCCGACTTAATAGTCGGGCAATGGACGCCGTGGTCCGCGATGGATTCGGTAGATACCGAATCACTGCTAGGGAGAGGGATAGGGGAGAGGAGGTGCAAGCGACCTCAAACCTGTAACCAGTCGGAAGGCCGGAGAAATCCGACCATAACTGGTATTCAGGGGCGACACTGGGTGCTTCTCAGTCACGCGTAAGGTGTTAGACTCTGACGGGCCGTGGCGGAGCTAGTTAGTGGATTATTTCGTCCCAAAGTCTTCTACGCTCACGTCCCAAAGTCTTCTACGACAGAACGATTAATATCGTGAAACGTGGGGTTACGGGTTCGCCCGTTGTAATCGGCAACTCCAAATGTACTTTCATATTGACTATTAAAATATTTTTTTAAAGGTTTCATAAGTTTACTTTTACATAATTTGTAGACCTAATATACATATAATTTAATTAATAAATAGAATACATCTATTATACGTTTAGTCGATTAATGAGATTTTAAGCCATCTGTACCAGAAGTCGACGCTACTTCATTATATTTATTTATATGATGAATTGGCGAGGCTTCTATGAAAGTTTCGATAAATGAATCGGCATGCAACGCGAAAGTTGCGATATGGCATGAAAATAAAAAGTAAGTCCGTTAATTGAATTAGCGCGGACCGGATGCAATTTCATCCGTTGATAAGGGAATTAAGGATCGGAAACAGTCGGAGCAAGCGCGCAACTTTCTCTACGGAGAGAACCGGTCCGACGCTGAACAGGGGAATGCCGCGCTACGCGGTGCACAGTGATCAAATCGCCAAAATGAAAAAAAAAAAATTGTTTTGGTATAACTTACAACCTTGAGCTCTACAATAATGAAATATCTATACTTCACTTGTCATTTTATAAAAGAAAATAAAACTTTATATTGTGATCGTTCACGTAGTCCTTTTTTAAAAATATGTTGTTAGGACCTATATCAATAGTAAGAGACTAAGTTTGCATCTTCGAAACACCTTGCACGGAGTGCAAAGTTTAATAAAATAATCGATTTTTTTAGATTTTGGTTAGTTTTTGCTCAATATCTTTGAAGTTATGCTTCTTACTGAAAAGTCATTAATGTCTTTTTTAAGTAGAGAAATTTTCTACTATTTAAATATTTGTTTTTTTCTTTTGCATATTTTCAAATTTTAGACCTTTAAGAATATGTCCTCAAATTATTTTCAGAGTTACAGCGACTTCTGTGACGTGGCAAATAAACCGATCTTGCCGGAACGAATCGATCAATAGACCACCGTACTGTAATGTAATCCCCGACTTCATGATTATGAAGCTAGAACAGGTCGCTTAGCTGTAAGAACTTCAGTAAATTTTAATTTTGAAGCAGAACCAAATGTGATAATTAAGTATCATTATCTGAGTTATGCTCCTGAAACTTTGTCTCAAACTTTAAACGCCTTTTTCTCGAAACTACTTTTTTCTAACTAGTCGACATGATATCTCAAGTTCTACTTAAACGATTTATTTGAAATGTAGTGGAAATCATCATTGCTTATCCCTCTATATCCAAGAGCATGGATTTTGAAAAAATAATACAATAAAAAAAATATGTAAAATTAAATAACAAGCTCAAAAAAAAATCGTCGCTATTTTGCTGAAAAAACGAATATATTTCTTTCCAAGGTCCGGGTCATAACGACGTCCTTACTAATCAAGGGTTGAAAACTCTACAAGGGTTGGAAACATGTTGACCAGGACGCACCTTTTTTTTAGCCCCCACTTCACGAGCCTTCACCAGCCAAAAACTCTTTGAATATTTTTTGTTTTGTTTTTTTTTTTGCATTCTTGAAACGTCAATGGACATTTTGTAAACAAATGGATTGTAAAAATGTTTTTTTTATCCTACTCGGAATAACGCCAAAAATGTAGGCCTCTAGACCAGAATACCCCCTTAAGCCTAACCTAAGTTTCTGAGATATAGTTCTTCAAATATTGGTTATGTTTTTCAAAAAGTGAAAAACTTCACAACAAACTAAAAAAAACTTTAAAGATTCGAGGAGCCACTTGGTGATCTAAGGGATAATTGCCGAACTTCGCCAATTTTGAAAGAGCTGTATATTTCAAACATCTGGACATGGTTAGCAAATTTTCTCTACTTAACCCCTAAACCCTACCGTTATTCTTACATACAATATTACTACACTGGGGTATAATACACCCCAAAATTATTTGTAATGTGTAATTATTGTAATTATTTGTAATTTTGTAAAGTGGGGCGTAATACACACACTGGGGCGTTCGTAGGTAACCACGAGTTAATAAAATGCCGCAGCAATCAAACCGATTTGACTTAAGAGTAAAAAAATACAAAGCAAAAAACCAACGCCTGGGGTGTGATACACCCCAGGGTAGTATTTAAGGGTTAAAACAGAAAATAATAACTTTTCTGCAGGACGCGTTCTGTAGAAGATATAGGGCGAAAACCGAAACAAGTAAAAGCATGTCAGTGTTTTTAGAGCAGTTTGCACCGATGTTTCGTAACTGCAAGAATTGTTATACCTATATACAGAAACCAACTTCATTGCATGTGAGGTTATACATTGGGGGAAGAAGTTACGATAGTTTTTATTGCTAAATTACATATAACACCCGTAATTGTAGTTCTGAATATGGCGAACTTTGACAATGTGGTATATTTTGATTTATTATTTGTAGAAGACAGCTTGATGTTGTTACATTGATACATATCTTTATATTGAGCCTTATGTCACACTAGAGCCTGGAGTCACTTGGCGTAAATGGTGGTAGCCAATTGAATAACGAAATGGCGACCAGATCAGAGATAAGTTAAGTGCTAGCTGCATGTGGTGTGTCGTGCGGGATGTAATGTAATAGATGTAACATAATTTAGGTACGTACATTAGATGGGCGCGATGGAGCGGCGTTACATTACAAGGCCATGACGCTCTATCTGCTATCTGCCCACACGTACACACATTTGTGTACATCACGCGGTTTCTTAGATGCATTACTGGAAGTAAATTCACATTTCGAGCACACTATTCGGGAACTTTATCAAACGCTTCACGTAATCTCATATCATTTGCTGAGTTCATTATTGCTAAAATACTTCGTATTTAATGCGATCCCACAGGAAAAGTCCAAATGCGTCAGATGCGGCGATCGCGGTAGCCATTGCTGCTGAACCTAATCCTCTATCTATCTAGATATCGTCCTAGCGTTCGCAGGATATTAACTAACCGGAAAACTTTATCGGTTTATTCGAAATGCCGCAAGCGCTCCAAGGCTCTCCATACAAAATTAAGTTATCACCTTATTCGCGATAATTAAAAAGAGGCGTCTTCGCAGACCTGCGTGACGTTTGAGTTAATAAATAAATATGTAATATATTTGGGCATTCTATGAAAAAGTGAACCTAGATGTCAAATAATAAAGATATACATACTCATGTAAATACTCGATAAATCATAATTCAAATCCTGATCTTAGACTACAATAAAAAATAACATGAACATGTTTTTTTTTTGGATTTTCACTCTATTGTAAGTTATAACTATATAAGCCTTCATGAATACGACATCCAATGGTCGTGTTGGCAGCACAGTAAAATCCTTTATGTTTATCATTTTACAAGATTGTTTTGAAACATAGCTGAGGCAAATAAAAAAAAACATAGCTGGAACATAGCTAATAAAATAAAATAAAATAAAATAAATAAAAAAATAACTAAACACAGCTAAGGCATATTACGAAACAGACACAAGTTCCTGAAGTGATTCCGAGTGTGAGACTTTGGTCTTATTTACTGGTAATAAATAAGCTTTATAATTATTGTAGCGGCTGATACTGTTTAACAAGTGTTTGCACTTTATTTTGTACTGACTATTTTCATAGTAAAGTCGCACGTGTTCAACCCGTGACAAGTATTGTACCACACGTGACAATAAAATAGCTGTTTTTTTATTTATTGCGATAATGAAGTTAGTGTATTTGCTTACGTCATTGTAGCTAAATATCTGATGTACATATATGAAAATGTCTTATTTCAATATAAATGTCAAATAAATTCATAGGGGTTTTGTCAAACATTTCTTGTAAGTAAATGAATGTTTATTCTTTGTCCCACCCGTGACAGAAGAATATCTCACTTTTATCACAAAATGAAATAAAATAGGGTTAATGTTCTGTTGCTAAATTATTAATTCAAGATAGAATTAGTCGTTCTATTCGAATAGAAATATAAAAATTTCATATTGTGTGCCATTTTAAGGCATCGAAGACACAATTTACTATACAAATGTCCCACCCGTGACGATAGAATGCCCCATGTAATTAAGCAATGTAAAACACAGTTGGTTTCTGTATAAGTACTCTATAACTATTCTTCCAGTTACGAAAGACCGGTTCAAACCGACATGCTTTCACTTGTTTCGGTTTCTGCCCTATATCTTCTACAGAAAGCATCCTGCAGAAAAAAGTTATTGTTTCCTGTTTTAAGTAGAGCAAATTTGCTAACCCTATGCCCAAAAGTTTCAAAGATACAGCTCTTACAAAATTGGAGAAGTTTGGCAATCTTATTAACGCATCGTCACCAAGTGGCTCTTCGAATCTTTTTTTTTTGTTTTTTGTGAAGTTTTTTTCACTCTTTGAATAGCATTACTAATATTTGAAGAACTATATCTCAGAAACATCTGGAAATAGGGTGCTTAGATTACGCTTAAATTGTAGAAAATTTAATCTACTTAAAAAAGACATGAATGACTTTTATGTAAGAAGCATACCTAGCAAGATATTGAATGAAACCAACCAAAATATAAACAAAAACCTTTTTTTTCAAACATTGCGCTCTTTGCAAGCGTGTTTTGAGTGTTCTTGTTTTCGGGAAAGATTCGGTAACAAATATAGTTTTCGCCAATCGGGAACAATTCGCTCTGCTTGCCAATGTTGCATCACACGCAAAGTATTTTTGTTATCGCATTTTTGTATTCGTTTATCATCGCTAAATGATACAGTGTGCGAGGCGTTTTGCCGTAGACGGTAGCGTGGCGCGCAACGAGGCCAAAAAGACAGCCGGCCGCCTTCCTTTGATTGAGTTCGGGAAGGCGGCAAAAATATGGGAAATTGAAATTCCTCCGGGCGCGGACCGGAACCACGGTTTGAATTTATCCGCGGGAACTTTCCCCTCCCCTCGCTTCTCCCTCCCCCCTCCCCCTCCCGACACCCGCTGTCATTCCCGCGGGAGGAGACTTTTATAATCAAGCCTGACTTCTGATCGAGCCTTAAGATAATAATACATATATAGGAAATATGGCTCGACCGCCTAAAAACATACCGCTACACTAATAAATTAAACTTAAATAAAGAAAAATTCGATGCAATTTCATTCTCTCGGAGCAACTGCATTGGGCCTCTTGTCCACGACACGTTTATAACCGTACTCTTGTAAAAAACGTGAGCTTTTGTCGAAGCGGAGCCGCGGTATGTTTTGTGAACAAAATGAATGTCGAAATACTTCTCCGCCATGAAAACTTCCGGTGGCGTTGATAAACTCTCACACGCTGCCAAACAACACTGATGCTAATTTCGCCGTAAACAAACGCGGCTTGCCACATACCCGTAAGAGGCCAACGCCTTAACCGGGAGATAGCCAGGAGTGTTACCCAGCGGGCTTACACTCACGCCCTTACTTCCAATTGCGACCAGATTACTCCAGTCTCTCGATTGGTTACGAGTTCGAGGTCGCTTGCGCGGTCCTCTCCCTTACGAAGCGGTGAAACGGTGCGTGTATACCGAATCTATCGCGGACCACGGCATCCTTTGCCCGGCTGTTCACCCAGGATCGGGTAGCCGATGGTCGTTTCAAGAGCAGTCGCCGTGAAGTCCGCAACCACCCTCGCTCTATAGGAAACAGTACTTCTTCCAGACTCCCCCGACTGTTAGTCAGAGTGCGCAATCGATTGGCTTATGCCGCACGGTGCGCAGACCGTCCAGGAGCACCAGAAGGTTGATTCCTAGGGGAAACTAACCCTAAGGCCAGAGTCCTACCCAGGCTCGCACTTCATGCGTGGAGGCCGTCGGATGGGTGTTGACCCGTGAGTGTGACCAACCCTGAACAGAATGGGTCATCGTGGCCAACTCAGCAAGGGCCCCTTAGCTCCCGCCGTTTTTCCGCAGTGTCCGTTTACAAGCTTCCATATTAATTCATACCCCACTGACGACCGCGCCTAGACACGGCGAATTAAGCGTGGATTTTCACGACGAAAAAACGTGTGTGGACGAGGCCTAAAAACCTACAAATATTACATCGGTGACAATATTATACCGACCATATCTTGTATTCGCAATTTTGGAACACTGCCTAATAGTGAACTTCGTTACGTCAAGCATATCAAAGTAATCGGTATTAAAACCATTGATTATATAGCGTATTAGATTGATCAACGCCGTACTACAATTTGACAACGGGGATTTTACTACGAAACGCAACGTGTAGATGGCACTCAAAGCTCCAAAAATTGATTAATCTTCTATAATTGTGTTTAATTCGACGCCTTTCGTGTTATAACAGTACGTCGGCACACTGCAGATATCGCCGCCGTACTGTAGTAATAATTCGATGTTATTATTGCCTAAATTATTGGATGCTTTATAATAAAACATTAATTATCAATATTATTAAAGATTGACAAATAAATTGCTGTTAGTTTGGCCGTCAATGTATTCAGCGCCACCTGCATTTCACCGTTTCAGAAGAGTAGCCAAATCGTTCTGTAGAGTTGAGCAATCTTATACCACGTGTAATGCTCATATACACCATACGCATATTCCGACGTTATGGAACCTCTGTATTTGGTTTATTTACGCAGTGTTTTATAATTCGGCAGCGTTATCTGGTCACCTCATCGTGATGTCCATGTTGGAAGGATAGAGCGTATTAAGAAACGCTTTTACGGCAACTCGATTATCTAGACCGGCTATGTCTCACCACGTATGAGAAGGGAACAGCCTTCTACAAAATAGATTCCCTGGTCGACCGCCGTACTATCTCTTAAGGCGACATGATACCTGGGAACGACCATATCTGAAGAATTTTAGTTTTATGAGCTTTTTGAAAAATATAAGAATTAATTAAAAAAAGTTTCTAAGTGAATCCCTCGATAAGGAACCCCTTATTGAGGGATCCCTTGGACATTAAGGTTTTAAACCGACTTCGAAAACTTTCAGGCGCGATTACTCCTACAATATAAGCGGTGAGTGTGTTTTATTATAATTTCATTTAATTAACTGGTTAATTCTCTAGGGCAGCACTTTTTATTTAGGCCCTAAATTAATTACAAATAATTAAAACGTGAGAACCCTCTTAGAGTTACGCTAAATATGCTTTGCCATTAACACCCTTATACCACCACTGCGTAAAGATTAGTTATTCTGTGCTAGCGCTGCGAGAGAGCATTTAGTATGCGCCTTGTCACTGGCGTGAGCGGACGTAGAATCTGCGTTTGACGCTTCGTCAACGCTGGATTTTTATTACTCAAACCCTACAAAATTGACCCCGCCTATTTTTTCGCGTGTCCGCCCATTTCGGATATTTTTCTGAGGTCTCATGTCGCCCTAAACTAGCCGTTAGGCACTCTAGCCCTTTGAAAAACTTTTGTTTTCCTAGCACGCAAAAGACGTCACCTCTCCCTGCCTCTCTCTATCTTTCTGCTGAAATTTAGGCATAAAGCATAGTCAGTAAACAAAAATAATATATTTTGTATGAACTTTATTATTTATTTAAATATTTATAACGAATTGGTGATTTTTATTATTATTTTTGCAACTAACCTACTCATTTTTATTTATTTATTTAGGTACATAGGATTAGGTATAGGTACAGTTCATTCATAGGTCATATATTATGTTTATATTATGTTTGCTGACAAACTAGCTGTCATATGTATTTTTTAGGTAATGAATGATTCTTCGGGAGAGAACATTATTATTTGGACAGAAAACAAAGGAATAATACTGAAAATCTATAAAAAAAAACACACAAATAATGTGCAAAATGCATAGAAAAGTGATTTTTGTTACATTTTCTTAAAAGACATTATCGATGGCAATTTCGACGGTAGGAGGCTGATAGAAAGATTCACCCTCAGAACGCAGCCTTTCCGTACCAGGACGCTCCAGACGTTACAATTACCGCAAAACACCTGGCGAACGTTAAATTTAGCATTGGTTCTCTTACCGCGTACATTCAACAATATAAATAAAGAACACATTCAATAATATCGATATATTCTTCCTTGGCTAATCAGAATTTTTAAAAACCTTGCGCAAGTTACTGCTTGAGACGACGCTGTATCACGCTTATATACTATCACTTGTATGTTTATATACTACTTATATTCACTGTCACACTACATATACACGCGCACACCCTAATACAAGCACATACACACCATTTCATTCCATCGCTATCCTTGATTCCATCTCTATCACCCCCTATAAAAGTAGCATTTAGGCCCATTACTTTGGCCATTTAATTGTCATTATAATAATGTTTTGGTTACTCAATCGGCTTTTGCTGACTGATTAAAAAAACTTTTTTTTTCATTTGCTACGTGAGGCAAAATTTAAATAAAAATAAGTTAAATAGTCGATATCTATCTATTTTGCACGGAAAAATACACTATTTCCTGCGAACGGAATTGAAGGACAAATTGCCATTCGTTTATTTATTTTGTCATTTATTCTTCGAACCCGTATCTACAAAATACGGTGTTATTTTACAGTTCTTTAAGAAATAATATTTTTTTTTTTACCAATAACAAAAAAAATCTAATTGTTTTAAAAAATCATTTGTGTCATCCCAAGACTTTCTCGGCAAATAGATAAGCCCTCCCTGCGAACCCCCTCCCCCCTCCCCCCGCATCAACACAATCTTCCCTCCGGGGGCAATTCGTAGCATATTTGTAGTATTTTCGGTGGTATTAAAATGGTATTTTTAAAATAAAATATGTATTATCTTAAATATGTCGTACTTCAAATATTAACACGTTAACGTGTTGTATTTTGCTGCACGGCAATTTATTTAGTCGAGATTCATGCATATGTCTAAGTTATGTCCACAAATGCAAGAATTCTTAAATTTTGCAAGAACCACTTGGAACCTGTGGAAGACGCGTGCTCTGATACACACATTCACTTTGATAACAGCTTTGCTGGGAGGACACCGGTGACCATCATGGCGTTTAACGTGTTAATTGCGTTGTTTATATGCAAGATATTCTATTCAAAATTTCACAACGTGATTTCAGTCCAACAAAGCATCTGTGCACCGAATTTATTCAATATGTCTCTAACTGCAATATTTCAAGATTGAAGTATGACTAGCGCGCCCTCTGGTGGACAGATTCCAACTACAATCTTTTCAACTCTTGCCCTAAACGAATGATGCCTGCATGCTACATTTTAGCCCAGTCGGATGATACGTTTAGACGCTTTCGTGGAAGAATACACACACAGAGACACACACACAGACAGACTCACACACAGCTCTCAGACAGATGTGTCTGGAAATGGTCTAATCGTTTCAAGGGGGGGGGGGGGGTCATGCCAGTCGGATTAAGCGTTTAGGCGCTATCGTTGAAGAATACACACACAGAGACAAACACACAGACTCACACAAGACTCACAGACAGACGTCAGTCTGGAAATGGTCTAATCGTCTCAGGGATATTTCCGCCTTCATCTCGATTTTTTAACGCGTTCACAATACTTTACCTTGGGCTGGGAAAATTAAATTAAATCCAAAAGCCTCTATGGAAGCTCTTGCCTGCCTATATGCGAGAGTAAATATCATGAATGCGCGAGAGAAGAGTTTTTGTCGCAACTATCGATACGCGCAGCGCAATTTTTAATCTGTGTCGTCGGTCGCATCCGCTCTGGTAGAACAGCCCAAAACTTTTGAAACGACTGTCAAAACTCTCGGGCAAATTAAAAGCCGATTCCTCTCGTTAAAAAAAATATGAAGTGGCCTATTTGACAGCGGTGAAATTAAACGCGTATAATCCGCTTTCGCCCGCACAACTGCCAGCCTGATTGGCCGATTCGGAAGCGGGGGAATCATAGGGTGGGGAAGCGGAACTCAATCGAAAAGGAATTTAAAGCTGCACAACTTGTTAAAAAGTTTGTCCAGAGGGAGGACCTACCCAAGAATCGCACAAGTACACATCTGTAGAGCTTATTCGGAACATCGGAAATATTATTAAGTACTTTGAAGTTTGATTTCTATTAATTTTATGATTATTTATACAGTCAACGGCGAAGATTTGATTGTTGCTTGCTGAAACAATAGGAGAAATAAAACAAAACGAAACAGGAAAAACGCAGGAGCGATAGACGGCCGACGCGACAGCGCTTCTTTCGACAGTTTACTTTTGGCGCGCGTTGGTGAAGGTCGTGTTCACTCTTCATCTTTTTTTTTTTCATAAAATGGCTTTCTATCTTTGTTGAATCACATTATTTTTCTACAAACACCGTTTTTTTTTTCATAACCCTATTTTTTATTCCAATATGGCGCTGCACGACCGCCACGCTAGGCGTCATGTCGCCAAAATCATGATGGGATATAACTTAGTTTGGTGGCGACGTTCCGTGTGTCGCTTTTTCCAAGATTTTGGGGAAAGCGCGGCGCGGCGCGTTCACCGGCGGATCAGGTCAAATCTTGAAACGTGTGGTAGCACGTCCCACAGGGACTTGGGGACTTTTGTGTTCGGTGCGGCGGCTGGTGCTGCTGTTGCTGCTGCTACTGCGTTCGCTTCCTGGATGCCTTCTTGGGGGGCTTTCTTGGCTTTCTTTGAAGATACGAAGAAGAAGAAGACCCAAAGTACATCTTTCGATAGGTTTGCTCAAAAATTTTGCCTGCAGGCAATAAGCTCTATTATTATTATTATCTTTTTATTTTGAGCATTCATCAACACTATCAACACGTCACCACGCAATTAGAATATTGCAGAAAAAGCGAAAGCTAAAAGAAAGGAGGCCCCGAGTGGTCTTCGCATCCGACACTATAAGAACCAAGCTCAAAACGATTAGAAACGACCGCTACGCGGGGTTCGTCGATATCAAGAAGCCGTGTCCGTAAACGCTTAGCATTCGTAGAGTTGTGTTCGCTTTTGTCTATTCATTGGTCGATTGCTTGCGGCCGCCGCGCGCGTCCGCTTCATTTCCCGCTGTCATTGTTGCGATATTTATTCCGCGCGACGCGGCTGTATCGCAGTCTTCCGCTTGGCTCGCACCTCAGCTATTTTTCCATTGTCTCGGGTGGCGTCGCGGCACCCGACGCCTCGCAATGGCCCGATAAGCGCGCCGTTCGACTCCCGGATCACTTTGCATTTCCCGAGTAAATTGCTCATTCAGTGTTAAAATAAAAATGATACCGAGATTATGGTTTAAACTGGAAAAATACATGCGACAACTGGATTGATTTGAGAAAATAAACAGCAATTTTCACAATTTGAAGCTTTCTTGATCTTACTTATAAAAAATAGACCTGCCGTTGGTATGATTCCAGATTGCACTACCATTATTTGTATTATCTCTTCTCTCCGCTTTCATCTTATGGCCTTCCATTACGCTCTCAAAAAATCTATTACTGGATATACTTTCATGTCCAAGTCATTTGCAGTGCAGACGGACCGAATATAAAATTCTGCGCCTTTGCCATTGAGACAACTTAAAAACCTGATCGGGTTTAAAAATCTAAGAAGAGACATTTACTTAATGTACAAATATCCCCTCTCCCCTCCACCCGTCTCCTAGTTTGCCCGTATATCCCATTCCTCGTATCGATATTGCAATGAGATTGGCTATCTTATTTTCATCATTGTGTTTATTATGTAACTATATACCATGTCCTGATGACACCATCTTGATTGCTGTCACCAGGCAGAGCTTGGAAAACTCGTGGACCTCGTCACTGTAGCGAGAGCGTCATACGGCATTAATATTAACGCCAATAAGACGAAATACATGGTAGTAAGCCGAACACCGCAGTCGATCTCTTCCATCAATATCGATGGTTCAGACCTTGAAAGAGTGAGCCGATACAAATGCCTGGGTGTCAGAGTCAACGACAAAGGAGACCAGAGTATGGAAATTTAATGCCGAATTGAGCAGGCCCTTATTCGAAAAAGGGAGAAAGTCCTCTGTGACAGTAATTTGAACCTCAATCTACGCACGCATATAGTAAAATGCTACGTATTCTCCGTACTCCTATATGGAGCTGAGGCCCTGACACTCACAGAAAGGATGGCCAAGCGCTTTGAAGCGTTTGAGACGTGGGTGTATCGGAGAATGCTCAAAATATCGTGGGTCCGGAAGGTTTGAAATACAACAGTCGATCAAATCGATCTATACGAACTCCTGCAAATAACAACCCAGGGAAAAAATTAAGGCAAGAGGAGGCCTGAGTGGCCAGTGACACCATGGCTGCAAAATCTACGCTAGTGGCTCCAGCTGAGCACTGACGCGTTGTTCCGTGCGGCGGTCTCCAAGACGGAAATCAGCAGGATGATTGCCAATCTCCGCTAGGAGACGGCACTACAAGAAGAAGACTCTGTTTATTATGAGTACTACTCTACAACATCTCACTTGTTATATGTTAATTTGCCTAAATAAACATTGAGTCACTATAATTCTGACGGTGTGGTCGTAAGATATTGCAAGATATCGCATTTGCAAACCTTTTATTAACAAAAATTCAACAAACGATATGACCTCAAGCGAACTCATTTTTTAACGTTTTGAGACGTCCTATACTAGATTTGTAGATTTTGCAAAAAAGTTGTATCATTTCTCACATTTTTTCTCTATTTGGTTCTTTTTTATAAAAATCGATTCAATAGATCTGGATATATACGAGTATTTATCTGACAGACAAGCGATTTTATGTACAACTATAAAAAATAAAATCTAAGGAGAGACTAATTGTATGATGTCGTTATAACTCTCTGGACTGGCGTCGCCCATAGTAATCGATACCCCTCAATGCTGAGGCAATGCAGACGGTGCAGGGTCCAAGTGCAGCAAAGAATTAGTGCACTTAGTACCAGTGAAAAAGTGCACACAGGCCTTAGTGAAGTTCGGTGCATATTTACTGAAGATCTATCCAGCACAGTAGACTGACATCTACTTAAATGGTCGTAATGGTAAATTCGAGATTTCGAAGCATGTCTGCCGTTTTATATAAATCTACTATTACGCATAGGTAATGGTAGATTCATATAAAATGGAGTTTTATATGACTCTACCATCGGAACACATCCAATGGAGTTTAATAGAGTCGCTAGCCCCGCGGCGACTGGTCCGAGAATAAACGATACATGGGCGTTCGTACACCGTACACGGTTTATCCGTGGTCGGCGAGCATTTTTTGCGGTCATAAATCTCCCGCACGTTTTCCGACTATCAGTTTGCGACACGAGCGGTGGCCGCCGTCAAAACCTTTATCTTCCGAGGGCTGTTTACCCCGAATTAATGGGCGCACCGCGCAGCCACGAGTTAGGAAAGAGGTGTGTATTTCAACACTAGATGAGACACGTCTTTGAAAACGCGGCTGATTTGCCTGTTTTCAAGAGTAACATATCGGAGCAATGGGCGGTTTTATTATAATACGACAATCTCTTACAACCAACCCTAGTATAAATTATTGCTGGCAGTAGAGACCAATAATTAAGTATATAAAAGAAACAAACAAAAATTGGGGAAGAGAAGATAGTTAGTTAGTTAACGTGTCCGGGCCAGGTTAGGATTTTGTCACAGTATCTTTTGGCCCGGTGGTAGAAGGATTGGCCGGTGAGTTTAGAGTCACCGTTTCCAGTGATGCCTGATTGTTCAGACAGTCTAAAATGTGTACAATCTTCGGGGTGGCTCCTTCTGTGTCCGAATTCCAAAGAGAGGGATATAAAAAGGGGTATGAGGGTATTAGGATAGATAGAGAATACTGAATACTGAAGACTGAAAGTGATTTTATAATTTATTGGAATAGATAGTGATTTTTCAACGACATTTGAGAAGTTTTTCGTTTATTTGTTTCAACTCTTTATTGTGAAATTTTACAACAGGCGAGTTTATACGACAGGTGGGTCATACGATAATCTCTTACAACTAACTTTACTATGAAGTGTTTTTAACCTTTCAGCTCCTAATATATTTAATAGTCGACATAACTATGAAATATGTTAGGAGTTGTAAGGTTAAAAAACAAAATTGTCCCAGAACTAGTTCCTCGGTAGTAAGGTATAAATCATGGTAACGGAATAAGGAATTCCACGTTGTCAAATATCGTAGGACATGATTCGAAATGTTTTTTTAAAATATTCATCGCGAAACATTCTCCACACTTAGCTAATTTAATGTCTACATTGCAGCTAAAATAGCAATGAACTAACTCAAAAGCAGAGTCTGGATGCGTAGTCGAAAATCTGCGAGAAATTCAGTTGACCTGCAGGGTGATTTTATAACTTTGGCGTTCTCTATTGTATTAGCTTTCGCGTCGATTTAGCAAACTATAACAGGTTTTAGTTCGGTAAATCTGCACAAAAGCGAAAGCAATAGAGTACGTCAAAGTTATAAAATTACCCTGCTGAGCTAAAGCTCAACATTGGCATAATCCTGATAGAAGCTCGAGATAATCCTTTCAAAGTTCGTTTTGTTACTAAAGGTTATTTAACTGTCGAATCTTAGTCGGTTGTTTTCGTTGTTCTTGTCAGCATATCGGCTAGATATCCATTTTTCAGTCCTGTTTCCTGATTTTAGTCCTGTCCTGTCTGATAATCTGTGGCGCCGTTCATATATTTTCTCCTATTACAAGATGACATCTAGCGTGATTGATCGCGGTGGTTAAGCTGCGGTTCGCGCGTGACGTGTTTCGCTAAAAAATCCCTTAGCCAACGTTCATGTCATGGAGTTGACTTTCTTACTACGTTTGTTATACTTATATCTTTTTCGGTTCCTAATGTTTCGTGCACTCGTGCCTGATGACCTGTTTGTGTTTTATTATCAGGGCAACACCTCGGGCGGAACTGGGCGGTTTGATCAATGGGCTGCGTCGGCTAATCGCTTGCGCAGTTTGGCACATAACCGGGACAGTCTGAAAACATACTTTTCTAATACGCGGGGTGTAGTTGTTGACACGATCCGTTGGCCGACTTAGAAACGATCGGTTGGCCGAGCGAGCTTGACGGGGAACAGTTGCGAATTACTGCTAACGTCAGGTAGAGGCGACGGAAGTGACCTCGAATCTACGACCAAACTGGAGAATGGAGAAATCCGTCAAAGGTTAATAGTAAGTGCGCAAAGAATCCCGCTGGGCTTTCCGTGCCTAGCTGTAAGGCTTTGGACTTTTACGGGCTGCTGGGGATGTGTTTATCTAAAGTCTTGGCGTTCACCTCTTGGGAGAAAGAATGGCAGTCGTTATAACTCCCTGGGGTGGCGGGTTCGCCTGTAGCAATACAGCGGACACCCTCAACTATACATTTCTGGCTAAGCGGGCCAAGACGTTCGGTAACATACCGCATCTGATTATATCGCATGTTTCTCGGAAACTTTGACAGGAGGCTTTCTGTCTGTTTTACTGAAAAATGCGTAATTACGTAGGTAATTAAATGTGTTTTTTTTTGTGATTATTACAGATGTAGCATGCTACATTGGCGCCGTGCAGAAGTATTTGGATATTAACCCTTTATAGGGCAAATGTAAAAAACGGACATATGTACCCACCCACTATTTCAAAGAAAAATCTACGAAACGTCGTTCTTATCGACTTTGGTCGTATGACGTGAACGCTCAAATGTCACAGAAGCGCCTCATACGATGTCATAGAAAATGAGTTCATTTTATAGAACAAAATGTAGCTGTGGGACGAATGTGACATTTAGGATCATTCAACGCACTGGCTTCCACGGCTTCGGAGCCAGATAAAAAGAGGGTGCCAGTTTAGGCGGCCAGAGTCGCCGACCAGTAACAGCGGCATTCAACTGGTTGCGGAGCTGGCTCCTGCGTGGCGCGAACACATAGGCAGCCACATACATATGGGCTGCGCGCAGCCAGCGGCTCCCATTTTAGACGTTTGTATCCAGCAGATACAAGCGTCTAAAATGGGAGGAGCCATTTTAGACGCTTGGAGACAGCGGAGCCTGGCTGCCCAGTGCGAGCACCTCCATACGCTCTCTAGTAATGTTTTAGCTCCGCAGCCGTGGTCGCCAGTGCGGTAAGAGCCCTAGACGTCTTTCGTGATTTTATATCAAATAGCGTATCAAACCCGTACACAAATTTTATAAGGACATGTTCTGTCGTAAACCAGCATGATCTGTAGTAGACATATTCTGTAGTAAATCAGCACAATGGTTGGGTGTATCAACGTAGCAATAGGTGCAAATTAGTCAAGATTCGTGATGCGGAGTATAATTTGATTTGTACCCACCTCGATTATTCCATCGACCTTCTATTGCGACATTCATAGCCACTGAAAATGATTACTTTTTGCATACTTACATAAAAAGCGATAAATATTAAATTAATAATGAAAAAATAGGTCTTCCTATAAAGGGTTAAATTGACATCATTAGCATAGACTGAGAAGAAGTTATGATATCGGTTGACAGGGTACGGCGCTAGGGCTGAACAATGACAGATGATACTCATCTAGGCAATAGTACGCGTTACTTTCAGTATGGAAAATATCTGATGCGTGGTTACGTCAACCATCTCTAAACTGTTCGCGATAAAGTAGCGACAATTCTCGCGACCACGGTAGAAGTGTATAATTATTTAATTTTAATTTTCGGGATTGAGTCGAAAGACCGGAATGTGCTGATCAAGGTCCATTTTACCGAAACTACCATATAGCCGTTAGAAACACCTAATCGTCCTTCCTTCTCTTTTAATTTTATATTTCATTTTCCATTATTGATTTCTTTTTCTTGTCTGTATGTTGTATTAAATATTAACATTTAGTCAAATCGTCTGTTAGTATCCGAATCATTTTTGTGGTTTAAGTCAGTCGAATGTTTGCGTCTGCTAGAGGTGGGGTTGCCGCTGTTTTATGTTGCGTAACTTTTAATATGTATTACGACATATGCCTAAGTTAATGTTTAAGTTTATTTAATGTAATCGCAAAACACTGCCAAGTTCTGTGAGACTAAAAAGATTCTATTCAAAATATTCCTAATTTTTCTATTAATGAAACTTTGGAAATATTTTACGTTTTACTATAGCATCTTTCTTCATAGCGTCAGTGTCAATTTTCACACTCTAATATTCTCTTATTGTTCTCGTTGTTCTGTTGTCTGTCAAAATGTACCTATTTGTAAGTTAGGTACCTATACCTATACGCGGGTAGCATCTCGGGGCGTAACTGCTGATAATCATTGGCTTTAATAAGTATACCAAGTTCCTGAGGAATTGAGCTTCTTTACGAGTTTCTAATTACGCGCTCGGTTCGCCCGCCACGAATAAGAAACAACAACGCGTATCTCGACTTCCTCGCTTGTGGAAGATTGAAACATATAACAAGCTTTACGACACGGCCGTCGTTAAGGTTTCTTATACCGTGTAATAGCGGCATGCGAAAAGTGTTTTATGTAGTTAGACTTTAGGATTCTCGCCTCAGATTACGAAATTTTAAGTAAGTACTTGCTAAAAGCGTACATTCTAGACTTTAACAAAGCATTAGACGACGCGAAAGTAAATTAGGAAAAAACCATTAGTATAATAATTTAAGTAAAAATAGATGATTGTCCATTCACTGACGACCAATCCAGTCGCAACCTTTGTTTAGTAGTTACTGCGTCGAAGCTATTAAGGAATATATATACCTCGGCCAATTAGTAACTAATGACAATAACACCAATGAAGACATGACAGATGACCCGTCGATGAGGGCCTCTTTGTATATTATGGTTTTCGCCGTATTGAAAACCTCGACTAAATTAGTAAAATATTACATTTATTGCTGAGAATAGTTGTGATGCAGTTAGCAGTTCAGATAAGAATAGCTTAATCCAGGGGTTCCCAAAGTGTGCGCCGCGGCACCTTGGTGCGCCGTAGAAAGTAAAGAGGGGCGCCGTGAGTCGATCCTCTATCATTATCCGAAACCACAAATATTTTAGGGTACCTATAAAGCAACAATGTCTATTTTGAGCGCTCGCATCTTTAAAGAATATAGGTAGGTACATACTCGTCGCCGTCGCTCACTCGCCGAAAAGTACCTACGCGCTTAAAAACCGTTGATACTCTACCCCTCCCACGTCTTTACCCGCCCGCGACTGCTTGCTCGCAATGTCTATTTACTTACAAGTCAGTAGTCAAGCTAGCCGCGCGAAGGGACGGACGTGTCGTCGTGTTTCGTCGCTTTATTTGCCGTTAAAAATTTCACCCAAAATGGACAGATCTCTTTTGTTGTTCTCTGTTTCGATTCTATATTCTTATAAATATAATAAAACTCAATTTCATATTGTGGATGTTTTAATTTTTGTGCCTATCTACCTAACTACTATTATTGCAGGTTCCTATTTCTTTCGACTATATATATATATATATTATATATATATATATATATATATATATATATATATATATATATATATATATAGTATATATATATATATATATATATATATATATATATATATATATATATATATATATATATATATAATATATATATATACTATATATTATATATAGTATATATATATATATATATATATATAATATATATATATATATATATATATGTATATATATATATAGTTAAACTCAATTGATATATATATGTATATATATATATGTATATATATATATATATATATATATATATATATATATATATATATATATATATATATATATATATATATATATATATATATATATATATATATATATATATATATATATATATATATATATATATATATATATATATATATATATATATATATATATATATATATATATATATATATATATATATATATATATATATATATATATATATATATATATATATATATATATATATATATATATATATATATATATATATATCTGTAACAGATTTACGAAATATTAGATTAAAACACGATAAAAAGTTCCTTAATTTACTAAAGAACTTTCAGAAAATTTGCATTATCCCAAGTAACAATACACGAAACATTTTGAATCCAGTTTCCATTTCAAATTACAGTCATTCCAATGTTAACAAAACAAGGAATTCAAATTCACTTCGAAATGTTATCCCAGCAGTTCACCAAGGTACTCTTTCCTCTCCGATGCACACCCTATCAGTAAACCAAATTACTAACAATATATTTCCATTAGTATCAGATTCCGTACCAATACGTGCCCCATTAGTAAACCAAATTAATAACAGTATAACACCATCAGTATCATATTCTAATAATATACAAGGTCCATCTCCTAGAGAAAAAAATGCTGTTAAAAACTTGTCATCCAAAGTAATTAACCACAATGAATATTTAGTATTAGCTAAAGGTCTAAATTTCACACCGACTCAAAATGTGAACCATTTTAGTTTTGGTAATGATGTTGTTAAATTTTGTCGTAATTTAAGATGGCGCGAATTTTGGCATTCAAATCAAAAGAATAACAATAATAATATTAAATTACACAATGCACTATCTCAATTTCGTCCACACTCTAATAAAGAACCCCCTCCATTACCAAAAAATCATCCGGTAGAAAATTTTATTACTATTTTATTAAACAAAGTAACACAGCCATCTTTCCTAAATAGCCTCAAACCAACATCAAACTTGTCAGTAGATGAACGTGCAGCTCTTGAGAGTCTTAGCAAGGATACCAGCATCGTCATTTTGCCGGCTGATAAAGGTTCCACTACTGTCATACTTAACAAAACTGACTATGTTACTGAAGGCTTGAGACAACTTAGAGATGAAACTTTCTATAAAAAACTATCCAGAGATCCAAACAAAAATTTTGCAGTGAAAATAAAAAAATATATTGAACAAAATAAATCAAATGAAAAATTATCAGACGAAGATGTTAAAACTTTAATTCCTGATCCTATCCGAACTCCAAATTTTTACCTATTACCTAAAATTCACAAGCCTAATAATCCTGGACGACCGATAGTCGCAAGCTTTAACTCTCCGACAGAAAGAATTTCGGCTTTTGTAGATTATTTTTTACAACCTTTTGTGAAAAATCTAAATTCTCATATCAAAGACAGCTATCATTTTATTGATATTTTAAAGAATACTGTAATTCCAAAGTCAGACGACCTATTATTTGTTACTATTGACGCCATATCCCTGTATACCAATATTCCTCATAATTTAGGATTGGAAGCCATTTCTTATTTTCTTGATGAGAGACCTCATCCTCAAATACCTTCTACGGATTTTCTTTGCAAATTAGCCGAGTTTGTCTTAACGTGTAATGCTTTCTCCTTTGAAGATGAATTTTATCTTCAAATTAAAGGGACTGCTATGGGCACGCGAATGGCACCGTCGTATGCCAACCTTTTCATGGGATTATTCGAGCAAAATTTTCTTCAAACGCAAAATTTAAAACCCATATTATGGTATAGATTTATTGACGACATAGTAATGATTTGGCCACACGGACAAACTACTCTAACAACCTTTCTTGACGACCTAAATAATTTTGGCCCTTTAAATTTCACTCATACCATTTCTAAATCACAAATTACTTTCTTAGATGTTGATTTAACAATTTCCGAAGGTAAAATTAAAACCGCGATTCATATAAAACCTACAAATAAAGAACAGTATTTACACTTTGATAGCTGTCATCCATTTCACACCAAGAGATCCATTCCCTATTCAATGTCAATTCGCGGACACCGTTTAGTTAACAACAAAGAAAATTTAGATAAATATCTCAATAATCTAAAGCAATCTCTTCTTGAAAGAAAATACCCTGCTCCTCTATTGGATAAACATATTCTAAACTCTGAAGTAAAATATATACCAAAACCTAAAATTACTTCAAATAAAAATAATAATAATAATAAAATCTTTCTTAGCACCACTTATTTTCCTGGTGCTGAGAAACTGCGAGATATATTATCTGATTTATTCCCCATCATTTCTAATGATGCATCCACTAAGGATCTCTTAGATTCACCGCCAATTTTATCTTTCCGCAAACCACCTAATATTAGATCAATATTAAACAAAACAAAAAATAATCAAAATTTCTCTATTGGTAATAATACTTTTGGTCTTCAACCTTGTGGTCGTCCACGTTGTAAAACGTGTCCTCTGTTAGATCTAAGTCCTTTTTTTACCAGTCCAAATACTACTAATAGTTACAGGGTTCCCTTTCATTGCAGTTGTATTTCAAAAAATATAGTATATCAACTTCTGTGCAGGACTTGTGATGCCTTTTATATCGGTGAAACAACAACACCACTTAATATTAGACTAAATAATCATAGGGCTAGTGTAGGAAATGAAAGCCAACTCCCAATATCTTTGCATGCCAGGGCGCATAATTTATCTTTTGATCAATGTTTTAAAGTTAAAATAATAAAATGCCTTGGTGATAATGCGAAAGAAAGGGACGTCAAATCTTGGGGAATTAGCTTATATTTATATTTTAGGCGCTTGCAAAGGTTCCGGTCTCAATAGGCAAAATTAATAAGGTTTAACATATTATCATAATCATCAAATGCTTTTTATTTTAATTTATAATCATTCATTTAAAATAACGTTTTGCACGGTTGGTTATGGTACCTTAACTAAATCGTGTAAAATATTATTAATCCATTTCTTTTTGTTCGATTCCTTGAATTTAAATTTTCAAAGAATTGTTCGATTTCAGAAATGTCACATATCTTGAAGACGGCTGAGCCGAAATATTGATATACATTTTATAACAATCATTAATATTTAAGAAAACACTAATCGCCTATTATTTTCCAGCATTCATTCTCGTCTCGCTTTGTTGTGTTGCCGCTGTAGGAGACATTCAGGTTCCAATACCACAGCAGGAAACACCTAGCAAATACTGAAAGAAGAGAAGAAAAAGGCGTGGAGTCACTCCTGGTCACCACAGACCAGATAAGTGCCCTTTCATTATTTTATCATTTCATTTATTTAGTAATAAACATAATTTCAATTTGAAAAAATAATAATTTACACATTTACAATCAAATATATATATATATATAATATATATATATATATATATATATATATATATATATATATATATATATATATATATATATATATATATATATATATATATATATATATATATATATATATATATATATATTTATATATATATATATATATATATATATATATACTATATATATATATATATATATATATATATAATATATATATATATATATATATATATATATTATATATATATATATATATATATATATATAATATATATATATATATATATATATATATATATATATATATATATATATATATATATATATATATATATATATATATATATATATATATATATATATATATATATATCTATATATATATATATATATATATATATATTAATATATTATATATATATATATATATATTATATATATATA